>JANHFP010000875.1:133413-143505 GCA_032468135.1 Calamaria suluensis | reverse complement strand
TCCAGGGCCTGTCCAGTCACAGATCATCCAAAATGTCTTTACTGAAGAAATTTCAAAGGTAGGAATTTGTTTATTTATTATCTCCCCTTTATTATTTTTTTTACAAGTAACACAAGTTGGTGAACATACCTAATGCTCCTTTCTCCTCCTCCTACTTTCCCCACAACAACCCTGCAAGGTTTCATGCCGAAAGTGAGACTAGAACTCGACTGGGGCCATAACCACAGGGCCAGTGATGGCTAACCTTTTTGCCATTGCGTGCCAAAAGCGTAGGGAGCATGGGGGGGGGTGTCGTGCGCACGAGTGCCCACTTATAATTCTATGTGCCCTGCCCCCATGCATGTTCATGTCCACACTCCTCGTTTTTGACATATGATGGCATGGTGGGCCCGGCAGGCCCGTTTTTCACTCTCCCCAGGCTCCAGAGCCTTTCTAAGAGTCTGGGGAGGGTGAAAATAGCCTTTCCCATCCCCCGGAGGCCTTCCAGAGGCCAGAAATGGCGTATTTTCTGATTTCTGGTGGGCCCAGGTGGCCCATGAATCAGCTGACCATTGCACTCAAGCACAATACACCTTAGCTCGTGTGCTCACCAATATGGTTCTGCATGCCACCTGTGGCACCCGTGCCATAGGTTCGCCATCATGGCACTAGAACAAGGGTGTCAAACTCAATTTCATAGAGGGCTGCATCAGGGTTGTGTTTGACCTCAGGTGGGCGGGTTTTTGGCCAGGGTGGGCATGGCCAGCTTGACATCATTCGAGTCTCCCATTTTTAGGAGTGATGGCCTCCTGCAGCAATCTGCCAGTGAAAACAGTGCTCGGGAGCTCCGTTTTTGCTAGCAGAGGCACCCCGGATGGGTCCTTCACTGTTTTCAGGACTGGCCCATGGCCCAGATCTAAACACCCTGCAGTCCAGATCCAGCCCATAGGTCTTCAGTTTGATGACCTTGCACTACTAGACCAAGCTGATTGAAATGACTTAAAGGACAATGAGCTCTGGACTAATAGTTACGAACAAAAAGAAATGAAATCTACTCTGGTTAATTATTGCCCTGTTCCGTGATTGCTGATGACAGTGCAAGTTAGGCCAAGTCTGGGCCCCTAAGTTGCGATTGCAATTATTTGCTAAGACCATTATTTTAACTGCCTAGAGCAGTGATTCCCAAACATGGCAGCTTTAAGACTTGTGGACTTCAACTCAGC
Source organism: Calamaria suluensis (assembly GCA_032468135.1). Classification (NCBI taxonomy): domain Eukaryota; kingdom Metazoa; phylum Chordata; class Lepidosauria; order Squamata; family Calamariidae; genus Calamaria; species Calamaria suluensis. Next base: position 142,303 of record JANHFP010000875.1, on the reverse strand, counting down.
AGATCTGGCTGGGGAATTCTGGGAGTTGAAGTCCACAAGTCTTAAAGCTGCCAAGTTTGGGAACCTGTAGCCTAGAGACACATGTACTGTGTTTAACAGGAAAAGGATGACCATGGCATTTAATTCAACCAATGGTGCACTGGCATTCTCTTAACAGCATATCTACTCCTAATATATAACTTGAAATAATGTTGTTGTTGTTCCTGTTCTGATTTTGAGTTTTAGGTTTTCCTTATGATGGTAAAGGGGAGGAAGCAATCTTCATCAGAAGTACTGTAATGTCAAGCAGTTCATTTTTTGAAGGGCACAGAGATTAATTTGCCTAGTAAGCCACACTTGTAGCACATTCTGATTTTGTCTCATTTTCTATTGTGTACCCACCCCATTACCAGGTTAATGAAAACGTTGGGGACCAAACTCACAAAATGACAACTGAACGCTGTGTTCGCTTAACCCTGGTTAGCATGGCTAATAATGTGAAGGAAGCCTGGATCAGTGACCATCCCTACTTGGCAATATGTTACTTGTGGCAGTATGCGCCCACTTGGGCATGGTGGCTCTTGAACCGCGTGGGAAAGAAGCGGATAGAGAACTTCAAGAGTGGAGTGGTATGTTCTTCAAATAGAATCTTTTTCCTATCCTGCTGTCATTTAAACCTACTAAATTGGCTGATCTGAGAAGTTAGCATGTTATGCAAAATGCCAAACATATCGATTTAACTCTTTTTGCAAGAAATTTATATTTTGGCTCTATATACCCTTTAGGGGTGACTCAAACTCTATTTTTAGCATGGACATCTATAGTTAAAAACTATGCACTTTGATTGCAGTTGTGTCTGCCACCTTGATTTTTAAATTCCATCTCTTTTGTTCCTACTTTTATTTGTTCCTGCAATTCCAATAACTGCATGGTTTAAAGTACCTACCTGTTTGTTTTTGGGCTGAACATTAATGGGAAGCCAAACACAAATGTCCCTACTTTGAATGTTCATTTTTGTGTATATTCCAGAACATGGCCTTTTGTTCCAGGTCCAGATTTTTGCTTTTTCAGAGGCTGAAGTGCAGATATCTACAACTCCTATTGCTTGATGAACACACTGGGCTTTGCCCAACATACAGAGGACTGCACTTTAATAATGCTTGGGTCTGGGATCCAGCTAATCTAATTTTTGGAATAGTTGAGGGTTTGTGAGATAGAATTTAGCCTCTTGTGTCCTTATGCCAGGGGTGTCCAAACCTGGCAACTTCAAGACTTGTGGACTTCCAACTCCCAGAATTCCTCAGCCAGCAAAGCCAGAATTCCTTAGCCAGCAAAGTGAAGCTGGCTGAGGAATTCTGGGAGTTGGAAGTCCACAAGTCTTGAAGTTGCCAAGTTTGGACACCCCTGCCTTATGCAGTTTTCCCCTTAAATCTGCAAAATGCAAGAGAGAGAACAGACCACATTTTTGCCTATCTGTTGAGAGATTTCCCGACTTCAAGTAGTGGTGGGGTTTCACTTTCCTTTCCGCTGGGGATGAGGGACAGGAAAATATAATCAGGAGCTCTATTACAGGTCAGACCATCAGTCTTCCCATTATTTGTACTTCCCGAGAACTAAAATTATTATTATGGTATTTTGAACAATCAGCCAGAAGTTGTTCATTAAAGTTTGCTGCCCAACTCCCAGTGACCCTTCCCCCCCCCTTTCAGCTCTATTGGAGTCATTTCAAAATTTAAAGGAAAATATTACCACTTTCTGATGTAAATAGAAGGTGAATGCTTTCTATAAATGCAAATGCAAATGCAGAATCGAGGCAAACCAGATTCCTCAGGGTTGTTGTTTTTTCCAGCATATTCTGGAAATTTCCAAAGCCATATCATGTCAAATAGGGCATTAAAACCAGATGTGATCCTTCCACCACAGGATTTTTAGCATGCTTTAATTCCAGACATGTTTTATTTAATTAAATGCTTCAGATTCAAGATTTCATATTTAAATGTTTTAAAAAATGTAGTCCTAGTAGGCGCATTGATTAGCTAAACCTCACTAGTTTAGTATGGATTATATGTTATCATAGTTCTATATTGCTTTAAAGTGAATAGCTGAGTGGGAATTGTATGTTAATGGAACTTATTTTTTGCTTTTCCTGACTTCTGCATACATGTTATATACATGATTGAAGCATTCCAAGGGTCTTGCCTAAGTAGCTTGTATTGTTTCTTACAGGATGCTGATGTTTCTTATTACAAAAAGTCTTCATAAGGAAAAGGGAGCAGCTGAGCATCCCTTCTAATATGAACCAGCGTAAGGAAAAGAGGGGAACCTCTGCTTGGAAAGTTTTATGGTTTTCTTTTGCAAACACTTTGGCAAAAAATGAAATGTTGCAAAAATGTGCAACAAGACGGACATACCTGTATAAAGCTTTGCAGCATGAGATAGCTACCCAAAGAAAGTTCATTCACTTGTTGGCTTTTCAACATATGTACCAAGATGATGATTCAAAACTGTCTTTCTCCCAACCCATCTCAAATACTGCCTGATTTTATATAACACTAGCCTATAACAAGGTTTGGTTATGACCTACTGCAGGAATGTGCAACTTTCATTGGCTTCAGATCCACACAAACTTTTCATAGTATGCCAGAGACTGTATTCCTAAAGTGAATTGGCCAGGATCCATTTTCAGGAGTTCCAAGGATGCCCTAAGCCCCTGTAGTGCTTATTTTAAAAGCCAATTAATCTCCTTTCTTTCAAAATACAAAAACGGCAACATTTTTGGCACCAGTCAACTGGGGATGGGAAAATGAATGGCAAATGAATGGAACACAAGCAAGATCCAGCCACATTCTGAATCAACCACCATGATTCAGCTCTCTTAGTAAATAGCTTTTTATAATATATGAGTGCAGCCATACTATTGAGAATACTTTAGTAAATCTCTCAAAAATGTGCTCCATTTCAATTTTTCATAAGATAGCATCATAACTTGGTAGAATTAAAACGTCTACCTGCTATTTCCAACTCAACCATGAAGTATTAAAAAGCCAGTGTTGATTCTTGGAGATACATTGTATGATTTACAGTTCTACTATTTACTGTTAGACAGAATGCTTTGTCACTCTGACAAGACACTAGATGCAGATTTTATAGTACCTCTCCTGCAAGCAATATAGCCTTATGATGATAAATTTGCTTGGCCAGGCCCCTGACAACCCCAAACTTCATGGCTGATCTGTCAGGTAATATATTTGTTTTTCAATATCCTCACAATTTCTTCTATTGACCTCCATTTTTCCCCTCATTAGTAAATAGGCAGGATTTGTTTGTAAGCAGGAACATGGTTACAAATCTCTGTGTTTGTGGTTGCCCAATGATATTGGAAACTTCCATTTTATTGAACCAGGATATTTCCCTAATATTCCATTTGTAAATCTTAACCAATTTCTTTTCAAAATTGAACAGACATTAAATATTTTTCAAGTATCCCTTTCATAATACAAATATTATGTTTTTGCAAATGAAAAAAAATAAACTTACGCTGTAACAATAATAGATGTAGACTCCATCTTATAGTAAAATACTTATCTATGGTTTAAGATATATAAGCTTATACCCCTGAGGAAGGTACTTGTCAAAACAGAATTGGTAATGATTTGGGGGATTTTATATAAAAATATATACAATATACAACATTAAAATGCATAATTATCTTATTGCCTGCATTAAATTTTCTCCCATTGTCACCTGATGGTGAAAGGCATGTGCTCAAAATCCCTCTCCAAAGAAGTGCCCCATTCCACCCAATTTTCAGGGAAGGAATGAAGTGGCTTCATTCTGGGAACTACAAGAAAGTGAGATGAAGAGGTTCAGAGGAATAAACAGGATAGCCAAGGGGAGGATCTGCTGCTTGTATGGTCAGGTTCCTCAGGAGTACGGGGTGTGCTTGGATGCTATAGCGTTCCTCATCATCATTTGTGGCATATAGCAGCTCCCAAGAGAGGTTCCCCCACTGTCCTCTGACAGCTTCGTCATTCAGTTTTCCCACTTGTACTAGGAATTCCTGAAGCGTGAGTATCCTGCCAGTATAAACTCCCTGGAAAATAAAGATAAGTACAAAAAGTTGCCTTGTCTTTGAACACTGCAGAGAAGTCAGATTTTATTTTGCATCAGTGAGAAAAATCCAGGCCAGGGATATTGTGAAATATCAAAATATGGTTGGTTTAGATCCACAGAAAACACACCAATTTAAGTTGCGTTCCTTTTAATGTAAGGGTTAATGAAAGAAGACCCTGAATTCCACCAAGTAAAATTCACCAGACTCAGTTGATACTTCTATTAAAAAAAAGTCATCTAGTGACACCTTGAATGTATGTTTTCTAGGTCATGGTGCCTCTGGTGCAGGGTAGTCCTTGACTTACAACAGTTTGCTTAGTGACCATCCAAAGTTATAACAGCACTGAAAAAAGTGATGACCATTTTTCACACTTATGACCGTTGCAGCATCCCCATGATCATGTGATAAAAATTCATGTGCTTGGTTCATATTTATGACCGTTGCTATGTCCCAAATCATGTTATCACCTTTTGTGACCTGACAAGCAAAATCAAAGGGGAAGCCAGATTCACTTAACAACTGTGTTACTAATTTAACAACAGCACTGTTTCACTTAACAAATGTGGCAAGAAACGTCATAAAATGGGGCAAACTTCACTTAACAAATTTCTCACTTAGCAGCATAAATTTTGGGCTCAATTGTGGTCATAGGTTGAGAACTATGTATAGCATCCCCTTGGAAATCTACATGACTCCTACCTTAATGATGTTCTGAAACTGGCCTGGACATGAAACAGATCTTAAGATGTTTTGTTAAGGAACTGATCTTAAACTAATTATTTGCAGACTTTTCCAGGAATAAATCCTTCATTGATATTTAGCTTTGCCGTCTAAATCCATAATTAAAACATCAATTAATAAATTGTGCCACCCATCCCGGGAGGCTTTTTTGTGTTCTAATATGAGGGTTAGGATCACAACACCAGCTTGACAAACAATTACTTGACAACAACAGAAATCATATGTAAGTATTGCCATTAAATTCAAGAATGGAATAAGTGGCATATTAGCGAAAAGTCCACTTAAAAGTCAGGAATCTCTTACCATATTTGGGTCATGTCCCAAAGAAAAAAGATATGGTGTTTCTTGTAAAACAGCCTGTGGCCATTCCTTTTCAGACACCAAACCAATGTACCAGTCATTTTCATATTCTTCAAGATAGTTTAGCAGCTCTTGAAAGTCTTCAACTGGACCCAAGCTTGCTTTATCAACCATAAGCTTCACTGTATATCTGATAAACACACAACAAAGAAATATAAAATGAAAAAAATGAGAATAATTCTAGAGATTTATCTGTAACTATATATAAGTGGTTGGCAGACTTACATTACTAGGTTTAGCTAAGTTAATAGATAACTTATCAACCTGACAGATAACATTTCTTATCATACCAGTATGTTTTGAAGCATACATTGCAAGCATTATGAAGGCAGCCATATACCTACAACCTATTAATTAATCCAAATCCAATTATTCAATATTAAGATCATAACCTCCCAAGAATTCCTATTTTTAGTCTTATGACAAATTTTTGTCTTTATTTCAAATGCTGATAATTTCAGACTAAGCTACAGATTTGTTGATTCACCTTTAGCAAACAAAGTATAGAGATTTGTAAATTGTAACACATGGATTAGCATGATATGAAAGTTCACTAATTACAATTTAGCTGACTGCCATAATTTAGTGCAATATGTGAATCAGATTGTTAACTTCCTTCTAATGTGATGACTTAGCTCTACTTTTTCATTAAGCATTTATCAGACAGCACATATTCATCTGGTTGGGCATGGCATCTTATTTGCTAAACACATCAAAGCAAAATTTAAAATCGCTTTGAACCTGAATGATTTTCTAGCAATTTCACACCGAAAAGACATCTCAACAATTCCTCCCTCGTTGAACACTGGAACAAAGTGAATGTTGTCAGGAGGTATATACATCTACCATTATTTCAAACCAAATGGTCTGGACAGCAATAGCCTGTGGAGTAGATGAGTAAAGCAGTCAATTGCCAAGTGATTCTTGCATGTAATTTAAAAGTTATATTTTATAATCTTTCATTGAATTTCACTGGGCAAAAAACTCACATCTATGTATCTGCTGATGTTTATATACTGCACTGAGGGTCACATAACACAATGATCTGCCTCCTAGCTGTGGGTATGCATAAGGAACAACTGACTTATGCAACACATTTATTTTCTTTCCACAAGAATATAAGAAAGCTTTGTCCCTAAGAATTTCAGGAACACAGTGAGATTTCATTACAAAGCAATAGCTCTTCCACTACAGTATTTTAAAAATGGATCCCTTAGATTAGTTATTTAAAAAATTTACCAATACTATTTGTAGTATGTGATACTGCTCTCTCTCCTGTTCTGAAGTTTTTGAAACCTTTGACAGTTAAGTTTTTCCCCTTAATGAGCAATACCATCTTCAGAATGCCTCTTTCTATTCTACCTGTAGGGCTTTTACAAAGAAGAGCTACCTGAACTACACTGTACATTCCACAAGGCTTCTGTCTTATAAAGTACATTCTTCAAAATCAAAATCTCACCTGGGCAGCTTTATTAGCACAGAAATGCTATATATACATTGGTACTTTGTAGGATGTACCTTCTCATCTTTACCCCTTTGGCCTCTCTGACACACTAACAGGGACAGCCAACTCATAGACCATGATTCAGAAACACCTCACTCCTGGATCATATGTAGGATATATGTTTCTTCAGGTGGTATGATGTAGCTGGCCTTGCCTAGGCTTAGATGCTTACCAGGGATGAGAATGATCTTGATTAGCATGTGGATGGGGGACCTCCAAGAATACTAGGAGTGAGAAACTGTAAATTGCATATGTAAATTGCAATTGTGTCCATGAAGACACTAAGACACATTTATTGCTTTTATATGACAATATATATATGGCACATATTTGTTTTTATAGCCAGGATATTATTCATTTCTTAAAACTTAGAATATTCATATTCAGAATATTTGTATCCAGAATATTATTCATATCTTAGACTTGGAATATTGTCACTTTAAATGTACTCTAATCAGCATATATTAAAAATGAAATGTCATTGCATTCAGCTCTCAAAGGGTCACCACCTCCAATATACACTACATAAACATGACAAAATAAAATTTAAAAATATGCATATACTCGCATATCTATATATATTATGTGACAAACAGAAACACAGTCTAGTTCGGATGTATACACATACATGGTGAAAACATTAATTACCTGAATGTTTTTAGTGTTAATTGATACAAGTCTTGTTTTCCTAATAACCAGTCCAGACAGACTGACCATGGAAGGCTTCCATTGTAGGCTCTGAAAATATGACCAGGCGAAACAATAGTATCATCTAATCCAAAAGTTGCAATATAACAGGATAAGGCACTCTGGACATACAAATCCTTCAAAGCAGTGTCTTTAAAAAGATCTTTGAGTAAATTTGAAGGATTTTCTTTCAAATGAAATAGGTCTAGCTGGCCAAGTAAAAAATGATACCACTCTACTGGAAACTTCTGCTTCATCTGTTGGAATTTGGCAGTTGGTAATGGTGCAGTTCTCCATTCTTCAGGAATGCTTAACAACTCAGAATAGAAGTTACTGAATTTAATAGGGGATAAACCCATATTTCCCCACTGTTTTCCAGCATCTAAAACCGGAAGACCAAAAACAACAGTTTTATAGAGTTTATTCACACTGGCTACTTCATCATCTGTGGTATGTATTTCTACTGAGCCTGGAAGAGAAAAGAAAGGTCTTGGTGAACCATCTTGTGGTACTGTGATATTTGTTTTTAATGTTTTTTTGCTAGGTTCGTCATCAAAGAGATTGCTATCATCAGTCCACTCTTCGGTAGATTCCATACTGAGTCCATCTTCATCTTTCCATGAATCTGGTCTTTCTATTGCCTTATTTAAAATTTCAGATGGTCCTGCTGAAGAGTACTGTTGGGGTTTAGTTATCTTTTCAAGAGGTTTAGGTGTTTTTGATTTCTTATAACAGTACTGGATTAACATCCATAAGAGAACTTTTATAAAGTCTTCCTTCAACTGCTTCCGATTTTCAGGGGAATCAATTATTCCAGATAAGGTATTCCTGGCATCTGAGTAGAGTTTTACAGGAAGAGCAGCACAAGGTGTTAAAATATTTCCAAAATGAGGGTTGAAGGAGAATATCTTATTACGTTCCTGATGTTCAAAGGCCATTGAAAAAATATCATCAACTCTGTGAGCTTCAGCAGTATGACAGGAGGTTTCCTGCAATTCTAAACCCTGGATTAAAAGAAAAAAACAACAACACTCATGGTGTTTCAAATACTGTTACACACCTAGCACCACTATTTTTCAGATATAGGTTGAATTCATACCAATTTACTGACCCATACCAAAACATAATGTTGAGGATAATCCAATTTACAACACTTCTCAATGTGGGTATCAAAACAATCTGGAGTTAGAAGAATGAAAATAATGTAGAAGAAGAGGGAGAAGAAAAGATCATCAATACTAACCATATAAAACAGGGGTGTCAAACCTGCGTCATCACGGTGGCATCACGTGAGGTAGTGGGACTTTCCCCCCTTCGCTAAACCGGGCATGGGTGTGGACAACGCATGACGCATCCAGCCCACGGGCTGTGAGTTTGACATAATATAACCCGTACTAAAACATTATGCTGCTTTTCTATTTCTTTCTTTCCGGCATTATTGGGGTTTTAACTGATATTTAAATTGGGGTTTTAAATAATTTAATAGATTTTATACTGATCAGCCA
>JANHFP010000875.1:122525-133313 GCA_032468135.1 Calamaria suluensis | reverse complement strand
ATTGTTGGCTGTGAACCGCCCCGAGTCCGAAAGGAGAGGGGCGGTATACAAATGTAATTAAACTTAAACTTAACTTACATTTTCTTTGTTTCCCATTTAATCCCAGAGTTTAGATTTATACTATGATTATCACATGGTAATACCTAAGGTGATGCATAATTTAAAAACAATTTTTAAAAAGCATTCCAGTCTTGTACAAAAACAGTTCCTCTGTGTGCTATTCATTAAAATTGTCCAACCTTTTTAAGATTTGGTTTTAACTTGCAAAAAGGTGCTGCTGTTTTAAGGAATTTGCTTATTAAAAATAGTGATGTTTAAATGATACTGAATCATTTTCAGAGTGTAAACAGCTTTACAAAATATCCCAGTAACATGGGACAATTATAAGAATAATTAGATAACATTCTTGCTCTTATTATCCAAGATGACTTTCAAGGTGTGTTTGATTAACTGTATCTGATATTTTCACTAGAGATGTGAAATTAAAAATGCTAAAATACAAACAATGACATTTTATAATTAGCCCCATATCCTATTCCTTCATTTTATATAACACAGAAGGAAAGTCAAGCTGGAAGTAGTGGAAAAAATAAAGAGAGCTGCTAGACTGGCAATTGTAACCACATCATAGCTATAAAGTGTTACTGGACTGGAATGATTGGGGCATAACAGAATATTCAGACAGGAATTCTTCCATAGCTCTGAAACACACTTGATCAGTTACTTTTTCAGAAATTCCTCTTTACATTACAGATAAGTGAGAAAGCAACACAAATCTTTGGAGGAAGGAAAGATAAAAATGTAAAAGACTGCAGCATGGAATATTATAATTGGTTAGAACGCCATGGAATTTCTAGAAGCCTGGCATTCTGACAAATTAGCCATCAATAGACAACACAGACACTAACTACATCTATAGACTATGCAATCAACCAGCCTAAAAAGAGAAAAAGACTCCAGCATCTCTCCAGCAGTAATCAGCACTCAGATCAGCAGACCAACAAGCAAATAAGCAATATCCCAATTACGAAACTGCCAAAGAGCCATAAGTTAACATATAATCTCTAAAATCATCCCTACTCACACAGGCAGGCCAGACACCAGAATATAAACTGACAGCAAACAGTTCTTACTAGCTCTGATGATGTTATCTAGTTAGGGTAATGAAACGTCTGCAAGAAAACAAGCAAGCTCAGAAACTACCAAGGACACCTCAGTATTATGATTAACTTTCATCCATGAATCCAAGCTTTTACTGCATGGATGTCAAACTCACCATGTCACATTGATATCATGACATATCATGATGTTTTTTCCCTTTGCGGAACAGAGGTTGGTGTGGTCTGCGTGTGACGCATCCAGCCTGTGAGCCATCAGCATTACACCCGTTTTACCGGATACTCCCTTCCACCACCCCATCTGTATTTGTTTGGGTATGTTTTGGTATACTTTATTGTTTGTCTACCTCAATGGTGGCACCATTTTGGCTAGTTTCTAAACATGGAATTTGAGAGAATAATAGGGCATTGTATATGTAGTCAGAAAATACAACAACCTCTTAAATGGAAGCTAGCAAAAATGGCTGTTGTTTTGGACTAAATCGAAAATTAAACTTTTAAGTGAATCAAGTAAGCTTTTATTTTCAACACTTCTCAGTTATATTAAAAAGCTAGTTCATGTTGTACATTTAAGAAATATGGTGATTTCTACTAATATGTAAAGGAACTACAGCAAAACAACAAACACTTTTAATGCTACTTGCCTTGATATTGAGACAACAGTAAGTATAGCCTCTTTCTAAAACAAGGATCCATATTAATCTGTCTTGAAATCTGCATAAGTAGTGGGATCCAGGTGAACATAAACCTTTGAAAACAAGAATCCCCAAATAAGGATTAGTTTTTACTCAATTATATTTTGATATACACTATCTATATCTTAATAAAAATTGATAATATAATGTAATAACACAAGGTGGAAAAGTGGTAAATAAACCAACTCTACTCCAATATGGATTTAATTAAAAATCACTATGTGAAACGTTTTATAGATGTGAATTCTAGATACATGGCTATTAACAGAGCTTGCATTTTTTCAGGTATTTTACTGCTTAGAAATTGTAATTAATGTGGTGGTTTTATAACACAAATAGAACCTTATAATGATAAGAACGCTATTCCTGAAATATCTCAGTGTCAAAAGAATTAGTGACATTTTGATAACTACATCATTTTCAGGCATTTCTGCTGGAATTTAATAGTTTTGCAATTTTCTGCGAAATATTAATTACAAATATATATTAAAGGAAAAACCCACTATTGTGAATAATATGTTACATCAATTCTTTCTTTGATATACCTGTAGTCATTATTATTAAATTTATTTGTCACTTATCTCACAATGTGAAACAACTCTGAATGGCTAAGATTAGGGATATATCAATAATTAGTAAATTTCCAGTCATGCCCAAACTATCACAGCTGAAAATCTTGAGTTTCAGAATAGCCTAAAAATGAATTCAAGAAACTTGCCTTTATCTCATTAAAATTAAATAGCCTTTTTAGGACTGCTGAGTAAAAAGAGTGCATTCTTGCTACCATTTTATAGAAAAAAATCTTAAATCTATACTGCTGACTAAATGGATAAAAAGGCCCAGCATGAAAATATAATATGATACCCTGCTAAGAATACCTAGACAAGATTCCCATTAAAGACCAGGATTTTTTTTAAAAAATATTTTAAATAGCCTCTAATAATCAGGCTCCTGCTCTTATTTCTCTGGTTAGTTGTGGAAATTTCAAACATCTCTCTTTCTGCTGTACCGTCATTACAGAACCAAATCCATCATCTAAATTCAGCTGTATTAGGTGAACTTTGGGCTAATTGCTATCATTCAGTCAAATTACCTTTAGGATTTTGTTGTAGGGATTAAATTGGATGGAATACATGTAGATTACCTTAAACACATGGAACAGAGATCTGATATAATCTACAGGTAAACCAAAGCATCAGTGTGTTAGTATAGGAAGAAATTCTATTTTCATTTTTATGATACTGAAATTTCTCTCAGATTATTATAGCAGCAAATAATTTTCTACATCTCTGAGATTATCATACAAGAACCTGTAAATCAGTCCGGCTGTGTCTAGAAACCTGCAGCAGATTCCTTTGCAGTTGAAGGCAAGTTCATGATTAATCAGCTGGTCTCATGAGCCAAATTTTAACTTACCTAACCTGCCTGTTGAGAATGCTGATTGCAATGCAGTCCTTAAACTTGGAACCATCTGTTGATAATATACAGCATCAGGACCTACGCAGGCCATCATGCCCACAGGTCCTGGCCAGGTTCGGATTGGTCTTGGAAAGCCTATCAAAAATATTGGGAGACTAAAAAGTGATAGCAAGGGAGAAGAAAGCAATGAAGAGAGCACTATGATGGCCAATACAATTGGAAAGAAAGCAATGTTCAGTGTAATCAGAGTAGCTGTGGATTTCCGGCGTTGTTTTTTTTCTGTCCAGGATGTCAAGAGAACAGTAATGGCAAATTGCAATTTTGAAACAAATTGAAACAGCCGACTCCGAATAATTCCAACCTAGTAAGAGAGAAATAGTAATAATGTATTTCTTTCATTTATATGCTTCTTCATGGGGTTTTATTTCTCTAAAGCATTTGGAGTGTTCAGACCCTGAACTTTTATTAGTAAAGCAAGTTCATGTTTTCTGAAATTCAATTGAAGAATCTGAATTGATTCTGAAGGGAGGCTAGAAAGAGGAAATTAACTTTGCCAATAGAGAATGATGTGAGGCTGCTTTTGAAAAATCAGGCGGCTTTTCACTGATAACAGAATAATTACAAATATATTGAACTATTCAAGCGTTGTCACTGAGTGGCAGATTTATTTTTCTTAGCAAACAACTTAATATATTATCCTATTTAATCAACAAAATCTACATTTACTAATGAAATAATTAGAACAACAGAATTGGAAGGGACCTTGGAGGTCTTTTGGTCCACCACCCTGCTCAAGCACGAAAACCTATATAGGTATTCCTTGACTTACAATAGTTCATTTAGTGACCGTTCGAAGTTACGATGGTGCTGAAAATAGCAACTTATAACAATTTTTCACATTTATGACCATTGCAGTATCCCCATAGTTATGTGATTGTTATGTGATGGTTATGAGCATTTGGATGCTTGTCAACTGATTCATATTTATGATGGTTGCAGTCAAAGTCATGTGATCTCCTTTTGCAACTTTCTGACAAGCAAAGTCAATGGGTAAACCAGATTCACCAAACAACTATGTTACTAATTTAACAACAACTGCAGTGATTCACTTAACAAATGTGTCAAGAAAAATGGTAAAACATGGCAAAACTCACTTAGCGAATTTCTCACTTAGCAACATAAATTTTGGGCTCAATTGTAGTTGTAAGTTGAGAACTACCTGTACCATTTCAGACAAATGGTTTTCCAATCTCTTATTAAAAACCTTCAGTTTTTAATAAGTTTTTAAACTTAATAAGTTTTTAATAATAAAGCACCCACGACCTTTGTAGGCAAGTTGTATTAACGGACTACATTCAATTATTGTATTTTTTTTTAAATTAGACTTTTTTATCCAGTAAGTGTAGTTCCCTATCATCTTGGTTCTAGTTTGTTTCTTAAATGGGGATTCAACCTATATAAGTAAAATATGATAAATAAATGAGTTTTACCAGCAAGAGTCTAATTCCTGTATCAATGCTTTTGTTCCACCAGAGATCAGTAGTGAGCACCAGCAACTGCACTGCAGACACTACCACCATATCCAACAGAGCATGCTCCGTATCTTGCCACACCTAAAAGAAGTATATTTGCAGTTTCATCATACAGATATAAGATACACTTTACACTTCATGACTGATCAAGCCCATTGTTCTGTTTTATCAGAACAATAAAACACTATTGCCTAAAACCTACTGGCCTCTCCATGATCTTGCATCCCATGCAAGTCCAGGAGGGGTGGGTTTTACTTACCTTTACTATTGGTTCTCTTTGTGGATGTTTTGCACACAAGTTTTGCTCACGTAAACATGTACTATGTGCATATGCATTGGAGCATGCACATTTGACGTGTGCTCTGCACATGCCCATTAGAGCATGCACAACCGCATGCATGGCAAACGTGCACGCTGTGCATGTGCACTAGCATTTAGGAGAGGAGAGGCGGAGCAGTCAGCTCTGCCACGCCCTTTCAACTAGTGAAAAAATGAAAAAAAATTGTAAAAATCACACCGGGGCGGGCGGGAACTGGTTCACTGACATTGTCCATTCATCACTACCGGATCGCATGAACTGGTCCGAACCAGGAGCAACCCACCACTGAAGTCCAGGCATCAAAGCAAACAATGGTGTGTGTATGTGTGCAATAATAAGGGTAAAGGTTTCCCTCGCACATATCTACTAGTCGTTTCCGACTCTAGGGGGCGGTGCTCATCTCCATTTCAAAGCTGAAGAGCCAGTGCTGTCCGAAGATGTCTCCATGGTCATGTGGCCAGCATAACTAAATGCCAAAGATGCAAAGAACACTGTTACCTTCCCACCAAACGTGGTCCCTATTTTTTCTACGTGCATTTTTTATGTGCTTTCAAAACTGCTACGTTGGCAGAAGCTGGGACAAGTAACGGGAGCTCACCCCGTTACACGGCACTAGGGATTCAAACTGCATCTCTCCATGTGTAATAATATTACTTTATAATTCTTTCCATTTTACCACATTTATGGTCTTCATTTCAATTTCTAACTTCAACATGTGGAAATACATAATACTCCATATTCTTAACGGAAAAATAAGAACATATTTGAGAATAAATGAAATATATAGGAAATTTGCAGACACAGAATTACATAACACAGTCTCCCTCATTCTGGGTTTGACTTCTGATGGTTTCAAGGATATTTCCACTGAGTTGTTTTTTTTGACACGTTAATTGAATTATAATATCATAAGACATTGGCTTATTCCAATACAGGTAGTCTTTGGTTAACAACTGTAATTAGGCCTGGAAACTTTGTTGCTAAGCAATGTGATTGGAAAGAGTGATGTCACACAGCTGAGTTTCAATGGCAGTTCTGATACTTTCTGCTTCTGTTTTTAGGTGCAATGCCACATGATTGCTAATTGCAACCACCTGCCAGTTTCCTCATTAACTTTGCTTGTTGGGAAGCCAGCAGTGGAAGTCAAAAATGGCAATCAAATGACCACAAGATGCTGCAACCCTCATAATTGTGAGCTTGTTGCTGAACCACCCAAATTGCAATCACATGACTGTAAATGGCCATGACTTTGAGCCCTGGTTGTAAGTCTACTTGCTTAGCAGTGTTGTAACTTTGAACTGTTTCATTAACTGAAGGGTGCCTGTATGCTTTTAAATTTCTCCATCTAACTAACAGCCACCAAAATCATAGGTGGTTTCCGGATGAAAATACTAATTAGGATGACCCTTTTTAGAATCCAAATTCAGCCAGGTTTCATCTATATGTGGCTGCTTGCTGTGGTATGCATCTGAATATGCTTCATTAAAACTGTAATTCACTGAGCTGATTATAATGAGTCTTGGTTGTTAATGGAATGTTATTGTATCAATATTTACCAAATGCTAAAAGATTCTATACATGGTCTTTCTAAAAACATATCCTTACTTTTGTATTAGTATCACAGGCCAAATGGGCCATGTTTGAGGTCAAGTAATGCTACCCAAAACCCTTTAACTAGAGACACCTAAATTTAATACTGGTCCTATCAAACAGAAAAAAATATTCTCTGCAATTTCAATTTCATGGGATCAAGTATTATTTCTAATTAGAATGAGTTGTTGTCTTTTATTTATTAGGTCAGTGGTTATATTGCAAGATATTGGGTTATCTTATAAAAAGCATAAAATACTTGAAATTTACCATTCTAAAGCTTCTTGAAAATCCAATGGAAATATATATGGATGAAAGATGATGTAGAGAATTGTCTATGGAAAGAAATGCTATCATAGCAAACGGTGACACTGAAATTATAAAAAAAGATACAAGAGTGTTTTTCTTATGCAAAGAGCTATGTATAAAACCTTCAACTGCAAAAATAGCTCTATTCGGTTTTAGTATGATCCTCTCATTTTTATTTTGTTTCTGATTTCTCTTTCAAATTCTTTGGTAAGGTAAAAAAAGAAGTTACAAGACTGAATAATTTATAAAGTTTTCTCCTGTTCTTTTTTTTAAAACAAATGTCACTTTTTGAGAGAATAGTAGAATATGTATAAACTGCCAAATAAATAAAAGTGATGCTCTCTAGTGTTTGTAATATAGTACTTTGGAAAATTGAATACTGAAAATTCTTTCTGGCATGCAGAATTCTAAAATGTTGTGAGAGGTCTTTGCATAAATTAGATCTCATTATCATTTCAGTTCTTGGATCTTTCAATTTCAGAAAGCAGTACTGAATCATAATATAAATTTAATATCTAAATTATCAAATCAAATACATTTTAGCTTCAAACCTGATATAACATCAAACGGTTACTCTACCACCAACTTTTGTAAAGTGGTAGATTGCAGAAACTAGAACATTTTAAGAATTGAACAATATAGTGTTACATATTTGGTAACAATTTTCATTTTCATGGTTAATACATGAGACGTCCGATGATCTAACATATTTCAAACAATGTTGTATTTTTGCATGGACTATAATACTAGTATTGTCTAATGGCCAATATCATTTCCCCAGAATTTTCCTCAGAATTTATATAATCTGTTTGCATATAATAAATCCTGGGGGCATAACCTGTTCATCCATCCCAAAAAATAAAACTCTGAGGGCAAACCTTCAATCTCTCCTGCTTTCAATGTTAAACTTAAAACTATTAAATTGTAAGGTGGGAGAAGAAATCAATTTCAGAAACTAAATTTTGGAAATAAGGTTTTACTCAGTTTCTGATCATAACCACCTTCCCCTTGCTCTAAACATACGGTATTTCATAATTTCACGAGATGCATTTTACTCTTTGTGTACTTATATAAAAGAAGAAACTTAGATTTCTTACCTAACGTGAGTAAAATCTTTCTTAATATACCAATTTTCTTGAGATTATTTTCCTTCCTTTCGGATACATTCATTGTCATTAGGTCTTTTGGGTAAAAGGGATTTCGGAACAATCCAAACAAATACACTGTTTGAATCTCTCTGAGAATCCATAGAGCAAGAAGCAATACTATCAATATGTAACTAATAACACCTTGTAGGCTAGTCTTGGAAAATGTCTGAAAACCAAGGAAGAAGTGCAATAAGCCAGCTTCCAGAAGAGCAAAAGTCAATACAATGAAATAGAACATTAATTCCTTCCATACAAATTGTGTTCTACAGGAAGATGTGTTTTTAAATTTGCTGGAAGCTAAACAGCTCATCACAGTGTACTTGAAGGTTAATCCAATCTCATTTATATTAAGACTTAGTATAAATCCACATCCAGTCATGAACAGAACCACACCAAGCGTGTTAGGGATGAAGTAAGATGCAAAAGCTGTTCCCAAAGAAATCATAAACATTGCTAGCAGTCTGTAATAAAAAAAAATGTATATGAAAGAAAGAATTTGTACAAATAGTTCATGTATTTTCACTAACTTTTTCCCACTTAACTAAATCCAACATCCAGAGTCAGTCTCTGAGGGAGATAGATGGTTTATCTTTCTATAATATTCTACCATACACACACACATATACACACTGTATAATGTGGTGACATCATGCTACACATTAATGAAACTACAGATTAAGCAAAGGCCTGCAGATTTAATATATAAAGTATTTAGAAGAATCTTAGCAGCGCACATAAAGTTACACACTTGGGAAAAAATCTATATAACTCTTTATCCAAACAAGAATCCAAGTTATAGCATCTACAATAGAAGACTTTTCAGTTTCTACATGAACATAACCAGTTCAGATGAAGTTTATACCTCCCATGGTAATTGGTTTATCTAGTCAACTGTTCTATTAGGAAGTAATGTACAGTCTAGAACTCAGGACACAAGACAAGCATCGATACTTGCATTTATCTGAGAAGGTATACAACAGGGATGTCAGACTCATGGCATCACGGTGGCGTCATGTGATATATTGGGACTTTTTCCCCCTTCGCTAAGCTGGGCGGGCCAGAGCCAGCACATGACGCATCCAGTGCATGGGCCGTGAGTTTGACACCCCTAGTATACAAGGTCTCTAACTTTGCTTTATACAGAATCTCAGCACCTTTAATAATATTTTGTGGAAATTTCATCAGACAAATGAACTGCTTTGTTTATTCAGGCTGCTGTTTGCATAAGAAACTAAATGATTTTTATGTATGTGTGGAGTATAACTACTGAAACCACCAGAAAAAAAAATGTGGGCAATTTCACTAATGGATTATTCTGCCTCTCAATAATTATGACAATGAACTGGTCATAGTTCTTGAAAATGTATGCAAGAATAAATACCTTCACATTTGAGATACTACAAGGTTTTTAAACTGTTGCTAACATGCTTAACTATCTGGAAATACTAAAGTTATGTAAAATAAATTTTACCTTACATTAGTTGACATAGGTGAGCCCCCTAGCCCAAGTTCCAGCACTTGTTCCATTCCCCAGAGAAAAAGTGCATCCAGTGGAGGCAGAATTCCCAAAGTCCATATGAGAGGCAACAACAAAAATATGATGTGCATAACTTGATTGACCAACTTTAAAGCTGCATCATCAGCAACAAATCTAAATGGAAGTAGAATAGAACATTATTTCTAGAATGGAAAAAAAATGGAATGGAAAAACATTCAATATGGATGGCTCTGTCCACATTTCACTGTATTATAAATTTACTTCATTATTTATAAATAAGCCCATGTGCATTAAACAAGTCAGTTACAAAGCTAAATTGATATCCTTTTAAGAACACAAGTCATTATTTGTATTTTTTTTACCTGTGAGCAAGATCCACTGCTATGAAGACAAAAATGTAAAATGGTCTCATAAGAGGAACAATTTCATAAGTGTCCAGTGCTTGATAAGTAGCCGTCTCTGAAGCGGTATTAACAATTAAGGAATATTCTCCAATACAAACTGTCAACCATCCAAATACGAAGATCACCACAGTTGTTCCAATATTACCTCCGTATAAAGAGGCAATTCGGCTGGGCAGCAAATACCAAGTTCCTAAGCCACATAGTATTCCAGCAACAAGTGAGTGAAAAAACACATTAATTATATATTTTTTGCCTGGAATAATAAATTTGATTGTCTCTAAACCCATACAGCTGGAAAACTCCCACTCATCTTCCTCTGTTAGTATATTGTGGACATGCATTCTTTCTACAGGTGCAGTTTTTTTCCTGGCATACAAGTTTATTCCTTGAACAATAATAGCTGCAACAAGCATTAGTCCTCCAGAAAGTGCAGCTGTGCCATAGTCTTGCAGAACATTTAACTGATATACAAGTGTCCCAATTCCACCTAGAATCCATGGCATTAAGAAGAGAAGAATCTGATTCAAATAGATGTAAGAAGGTGCACGGTATCCTAACTTAAATTGAGGGCCACCCAAAATGGTCTGTGGAAATCGCTTTAACAGGAATTCTTGCTTGTGGTCATTCAATAGAGGTACATCTGGGCCCATAATTATTTACTCAAACTTTGGCTGAATCTCATTTTTCTAAAAAGGAAAGAGAACAAAAAAACAAACAAAGAAAACAATTTTACGAAAAGTTTATTTTTTCAAATAT
>JANHFP010000875.1:21438-39258 GCA_032468135.1 Calamaria suluensis | reverse complement strand
TAATGAGATCAGCCTTTTATAATGATAAGTGATTTTAGATTTTAATTGAATTTGTGATGTATTATTGTATTGTTTTTTAATCAAGGCTGTAAACCGCCCCGAGTCTATGGAGAGGGGCGGTATATAAGTCCAATAAAATAAATAAATAAATAAATAAATAAATAAATAAATTCCAGAAAAAGGAGACTGTTGCATCAAAATTATTGTAGTTGGCTCTCACTGATAGCAATAGCACTTAGACTTATATACTGCTTCACAGTGCTTTACAGCCCTCTCTAAGTGGTTTACAGAATGAGCACATTGCACCCAACAATCTGGATCCTCATGTTACTGACCTTGGAAGGATGGAAGGCCGACTCAAGCTGGTGAGAATCAAACTGCTGAACTGCTGGCAGCCGGCAGTCAGCAGAAATATCCTGCAATTCTTAGCAGTGAGAACGATTAACCAATTGTACAGCTTGCCATCTAGACTTGTGGATACACCATTGCTGGAGGTTTTCAAGAAAGGATTGGACAACCATTTCTCCAGGAGGACACAAGGTCTCCTGCCATGAGCAGGGGTTGGACTAGAATAGCAGTCAGCAACTGGTGGTCCGTGGACCGCAGGTGGTCCATGAGAAAATTTTGGTGGTCCGTAGAGAAATTATTTACATTTTTTATATTGCACTAAATACTATTTATCTTTTTAAAAACATTCATATTAGTGGTCTGTGGGATTTTAAATTATGAATTTGGTGGTCCCTGAGGTCCAAAAGGTTGGGGACCCCTGAGAATTCTCCATCTTTTAAAGCTGCCTCTCTTTCAGCGGAGTGGCCAGTGAGGCACCTTTCCAGCTTGCAATCTGTTTGGGCAAGGCACACTTGGACCTGTTGATGTTTAAGGCTAACAAGATGTTGCTGTCTTTCTTTGACAGGCTCCCGAAGCCTACCCCAGTCTGTTTCAAGTCGCATGAACCCTTTGTTCTTGAAGTGGCTTAGAGAATACCCTCTGCATCTTCTAAATAACATTTTTATTGGTTTTATTCATATAATAGGGAAAAGGGTAAGGGGAAAAAACTTCAATTTTAATACAACAGCTTGTTATTCGAGATTGTATGTTCTAGTTAGTATTATTTATACAATATATCAATACTTTTATATCATATTCTAAATTTTACTTATTAAATGTTCCATTGACCCTCAGCAGAACCATCTCTGCTCCAACAATATTAAATGTATAAACAATTTAAATTAAATTCCATTTCCCAAAATATCTTTCACCTCACACCAAGCACCAATTCTTACAATTATTTCTTATCTTGTGATCTCAGCCTTCTGGGCGATGTGCCCCCCCATTGTCTGCAGGGGGTGGTGGTGATGACACCGGCTTTCTATCCTTCCCCTGTCTGTTGATCTCCCTTTGTCACCTCCCCTTATGGCCCCTAAATCTTCACCTTCCAGGAGAACATTGTGTTCTTTGTAGAAAGCTTCCGCTTCCTTTGTAGTATTTATTCTAATTATTTTTTTCCTCCCAGAATATTAATAAACCTGCATCTTCTGAAAGATCCCTGAAAGCGCACCATGTTATTATGGAAATTTCAGAGGTTGCAAGAGAACACTCGTCTCTCATGTGACTTCCAGAGGCCGCATGAGAGTGAAAAAAGAATAGTTGTTTTCAGCTGATAGTGAAGGCTGTGTGTCATCCAAAATGTTGTGATGTGTTACCTATGACACACATCACCAACTGAAAGCCATTTTAGGGAGCAGCTGCAGAATTTCTTTTGAAGAAGGGCCACACTACGCTTTTGGGGAAAGCAGTGCAATAAATAGTGGCAGTGACCATGGGAAAAAAATTACATCAGATGACATTGCATTACGTTTCATGTAGAATGTAAATGTATTTATTGTATATGAACATAGTTCAAATAGAACCTAGCAGATATTTGAATAGGCAACTGAGCTTGTTGATCAGAAGGTCGGATGTTCAGCGGTTCGAATCCCTAGTGCCATGTAATGGGATGAGCTCCCGTCACTTGTCCCAGCTTCTGCCAACCTAGCAGTTTCAAAAGAATGTAAAAAGTGCAAGTAGAAAAAATAGGGACCACCTTTGGTGGGAAGGTAACAACGTTCCGTATACCTTTGGTGTTTAGTCATGCTGGCAACATGATCATGGAGACGTCTTTGGACAGTGCTGGCTCTTTGGCTTTCAAACGGAGATGAGCACCGCCCCCTAGAGTCGGAAACAACTAGCACGTATGTGCAAGGGAAACCTTTTTACAAAGTAAAAAGCACCCCCCCTCAGTTTGGCAGGGCAGAGAAGTTGCACTACTTCACTCAGCTTTGTAACTTTGCTGCACATATACAGCTTATATGTTGGCGCTGGTATTCACAAAGCGGATCAACCAAGCTGAAGCAAAGTGACATGCTTTTGTAAGGTCCTTTCCCACGCTGGGGCAACATTATATATTATTATAAGTAAAGGTTCTTCTTCAGGCAGATTACACATATGCACACCACAAATAAAATTATTATAAGCACACTTTCAACATTTTCTCCATTCTAACAACTCAAACATGATTGTTTAAAAAACAGAAAAGGCAGGTAGTATTTAGAGAGATTTGAGATAGGGCAAAGGTAGAAATATTTGGTAGCCGGAGGCTGCCTTTAACATTTTGTGTTAGTCTGAAAGTCACAGTTAATGCAATTATACAAATAGGGTAAATGATGATTATGCGCCATCGTCTATTATAGGACTTGCACTAGTTGTAATAAGTTTCCTGTTTTGAAATGATGACAGATTATGCCACAAATTCTCAGAGATAATGGCTTAAGGCAACTCTGGTAGTTGCAAAAATAGCCCTTAGGGTCCATAGGTAGCCTGAAGCGGCAGGTGACCCATTTCTGTTGTAGCTGATATAAAAACATAAATATAATCTATTTAATACATATTTTCCTCATCCATTGCTGTTTAATTTAGTTTGTTTTTATTCCATGCTTTCTGCAAGATTTCTCAGACTGGTGAAGCCCAGAGTACTTCTGGTCCTGTTTTTCTGAGAGAAATCCTAAAATATCACTAATTTCTCATTTCCTATTCAAAAGGGAATAATCAAGCTGAATTATTAGTAAGATGTAATTGCTAGGTTAAAACCAGCAAAACAGCAACAATACAAGAAGTCTAAATTGAGAATTAATACATGAACAAAGCAGCATCAGTATCTGGCAAGACGGTTTCCAACAGGGGCTGTCCTTTTTGAGGCAGCTCATTCTGCATGGAATAGAACAATGCTTTATAACAATAATTGCTGCTTAGCAGGCAGCACAAAGCCACTATGGTGTCCAGGCCTACTAAAAATACCAGCAGCTTGGTCTTTCTGCTATAGTTGGCTTCAGTGGAAGAAGCAACACCTGTCTACTGCTAGTGGTGGTATTATCCAAGCTCCTGAACTCCAAGCATTTTCAATTTTAGAAGAGAAAATTTGCATTTTTGGATTGAAGTGTTGAGTCCAAACTCTCTGAATTTGGTTGTTTGCTTGCAGACATTTCATTATCTGACAAGGTTATATTATTTAGCCATCTACAAGCAAGCAATCAAGCTCGGAGACCAAACAAGACCTCCCATTTCCCCCCAATTCTATAGAAAGTATTCAGTGCCTCTTTGTTCATTTTTTTTATGTCTACACATTTGTTTCTGTGCTTGCTTTATTTTGGTGTTGGTGGAAATCTGGGGGCAAAGAATACAATTATCTCCAAGGATGAAGATAAATTGTTGAAACAATTTCATGGGCCTTGTCATGAATAAACTTGCATACTTATGTCATCTTTTAGTAGCCATATAGTACATACAAAAAAGCAGTAGTCAGAATGACCTAAAAGAATTCTGGCAGTGAGATGACATCATGGCTCAGTAGCAGAACACTCCTTTGTTCTCTAGCATCTTCCAGGGAGACCTGGAAGGGACTGTCTGAAACTTTGTGGAGCTGCTCTTTAGCAGAACAGATTCTATTTGGCTAGATAGATCTCCAAGGCACCATTCTGTATCCTACCTATGAGGAATGGTTTGCAAATCCTTAAGTTTTCTTTTTTTATAAAAAGAAAATGAATTATTTCCTATCTGGTTTGAAATTGTTATAAAAATTAAAGTTGTAAGTTTATGCAAATTGCTTTGAGAAACTGCTCAACCAGCAGGCAACTTGCTTGACCCTTGCAGGGTCAACCTGTTTGACCCTGCATATTATATTGTAATTAAACTGGGGATTTTTTAAAAGAAGCCTGAGAATTGGGAGTGGCTGGGTGTTTTGAGCTCAACTGCTCTGTAAAGAGGTGGAGCTATCTGAAGAACCTGGTAACTAGTGTAGTGTCCTTAGTTTGTCTGGTGTACACTACATTAGGTAGATTCTAAAAAGGAACTCGTCGGTTGATCATTACCTTTTCTATTCCGCTTTGCAACTTCCTATCTTAAAATCCAGTCCCAGTACAACAGGAAATGTTAAAGCCCTATTTTTATTTTTTTTTTAAAAAAAGGTTTTTATTATCCAATAACCAAGAGTTTAGCTGTATGAGTGGATAAATATACACCTAGCATTAAAAAAAAGCAAGCCTGGAGTATCTCTGTCAGCATAGTGCATTGAGGGTTGTGGTAATGCTGGAAGGGACCTTTCACAAAGCCAGATTCTCCATCCGGGGGTTTTGTTTTCGTTTTTGTTTCATCCCTCAAAAAGGGGACCCGTCTAGGCCTCCTGCCGCTGAGACGAAGCGGCTAAACGGCGCAGAGTTTAAAGGGGCAAGCAGCTCTTTCCCTGCTCTGTGATATGCCAGCCAGCAGGTGACGCAAGGGCTTTCCAACTCAACGCCCAAGGTGCACCTGCGTAAAAGGCGCTAGCGGCGGAGGCACAGCCGTAAGAGTACTACCAAACAGCCGTCTCCTCTCCAGGCAGCCGCCCAGCCTTCCCAGAGCGGCTCCTGCGGTAGCTGCCAGCAGTCACACGAACGCACGCACGCACGCCCCGGCGGCCGCCCTTTGCCGCCGCCTTCTTTCCTCTCTCTCTCTCTCTCTCTTTCCCTCCCCACCCGGCGTCCTCCAGCTTTGACTGCTGAGCTAATCCGCCCTGCGACCTAGCTAGAATGTCGTCGCTGCCGCCGGATCTCCAGAGCTCCGAGGAGCATCGGGCTGGGGACGGGGCGGAAGATGACAGTACAGCCGGAGCGTCTCCAAGGCGCTGGGAAGGCGAAGGAGCGCAGGCACCGGCAGCGGCATTTAGAGCCGCCGAGCAACCTCCGCCCGTAGCCATGGCAACTGCATCCACAGGTAAAAGGCGAGGTACCGAAAGATGCCAAACAAAGGGCTGCACGCATCCTGCGCCTATTTCCAACGCTAAGGGCGGCGCAAAATAGGATCCTCGGAAAGAGATGGAGAGGAAATTTGGTTTCCTTCCAAAGGTTCACAGCGCTCCTTCAAATTCATAAGCATGGATTTTAGCTTTTAATACATATTTTCAGTGCATTTTGAGGTGTAATGTTTTAGTTGGAAACATTAACATTCTCTCAGTTGTCCCCTTTTGTGTGTTCTGTGAATGGATAGAAGTCATTTCCAAGACATCAATGTGTAATTTATATTTTTAGTTAAATCTAGTTTAAATGTGGTGACCTTTATTTGAGAGATAAAGGCTTGTACTGAGTGGGGTACTTTTTGTTCCCCTGGGATATGGCTATTTTCCCTTGGCTCAAATGATTTGTATGTGTATTTCTTTTCTCTTTTACATGGTTGACTGTGTGTGCTAGAATTCTATAGATTGCAAATAGACTGTTGGTCTCTACTTCTATTCTGGACCTTGCAGATGGCCCTCCTCCAAGTCTGAAATTTAAAATTTAAAGATATTTTATTAAATAAAATTTAAATGTATATTTTTCATAGTAACAGAGTTGTCTTTAACCAAAAGATATTTTGTTCTGTTGTTCCTTAAACATTTGTTCCGTTATTAATTTTCACCCGCCAAGAAATGCTTTTATGCCCCTTATGCAATCTTGCAGTACTGAACTTGTGTGAAGCAAGTTGAGGAGTGGGAGTGGCTGGGAGAAATGATGGGATCCAGTCAGGCAATGCAATATACATTCACTACCTTTGGAACTATATCGATGGGCTGAGTTTTCCTCTCCCTGACCTCATTCTGCAAAGAATGCTTAACTGTGATGGAAATACACAGCTAGCTGTGCTGTGCTGAGCACCTACACATTGGGGAAGGAGCATACAACATGGTTTTATAAAAAGCAATTTTCTCTTTTCATCCATTCTTTGTGCTTATTCTGAATATAATAATGTAGTAAACCCCATGCAAGGATGTGAATGGCCATGTAAGAGGCCAAATTAATTTGCTTTGAGTACAGATTTCTTTTTATAAAAGAATTTGTTGTTTGGTAGCCTCTAATTAGAAATGAGATTCTGCAATGAAGAGGAAGGGGAGGTGACAAGTATATGAAAGAGAAAAGAGACGTTTAGATGGATTTCATGGAAGGCTAATTGCTAGAGGGTTGGGGATGGAAAGGTCAGAGATAAAAGCTCCAAATATCTAATTAATATTCCCTTGCATCAGGAAATCTGACACTATCAAAGCCTACACGCTCATAGAAACCAGGGTAGGTTATTTTGTAATCTCAGCCTCAATCTCTACAATCTTTTTTAATTTTGATAATGCACTAAAATGTTACAAGTCTTGCAGTGCTTTAAAGACTAATAAATGTGTTTTTGGCACAAGGCTCTTTGCTATTTGAGCTGCAACAGATTAACACAACTACCTTTCATCCCAAAATGATTGCTTTCATCCCTCTGATTAAAACTTTCTAAATGGATTCTAAGGAAACCACTTAAAAGAGACTTATCTCTCAGTTATTTTGGACATTGCTTCTTTAAAGCAATTTGTTTAGAAAATTCTTTATTATATATAAACTAAATCTGAAAACTGGAGATACAGGAGTAATCATTTCATTGCTTCTATTTAAATCAGTCTTTTTTTAAAAGTCTACCACAGTATCATAGTTTGTTGGTTGTAGTTCTCTCTTATGTAGCCTTATCATTACATGTTTAAAGAATCAGAAGGTTGGGATGTTATTTATTGCTGTAATTTCAAGGCCTATAGCATTTAAAACATGCATTCCAATTTCTCTAAGTACAATCAGAATGTATCAATACTTGATTGCGTTTGGAAGAATAGAATAAAAAAAATTGATCCATACCCAAATGTAATATTAATGCATGGTAATAAAACTATAATTTCTATTAACAGTCCAGAACCCATTGTAGTTGCACAAACAATAAATTTAAATAAATACCTTTTGTCTCTGGAGAAATGTTTGTCTTTGTAAACAAACTTTTTTTTACACTGGTTTTTGAAAGCATTTCTTGTGTGAGCTATCTCATGATATAAACCATTTACTGATGTTTGATATTATTAAATGATAGAAATGTAGCTTCTACCATTTTATACAATCATGTCTTTACATACTTGCATATATACATGACATATTCAAAGAGTGATGGTGTATTCCAAACATTAAACCATTTTTTAAAGTAACTGATGTTGCTCTGAGCATAATAGTTTGAAATTATGCCTCATATTTAGTAGTTTAAAAGTAAAGTTTCTTTCCTACTGCAGCTCTAGTAAAGTAAACTATTCCCTTATAGAGCTGATGATGATTACAATAATTTAGCAATTGCTGCTTAGTATTTTAGGATCAACTCAAACTCAAATACTTTGGCCACCTAATGAGAAGGAAGGACTCACTGGAAAAGAGCGTAATGCTGGGAAAGATTGGGGGAAAAAGAAGAATGGGATGGATGGATGGAATCACTGAAGCAGTAGGCGTGAGCTTAAATGGACTCCAAGGATGGTAGAGGACAGGAAGGCCCGGAGGAACGTTGTCCACAGGGTCACAATCGGTCGGACATGACTTCGCAATTAACAACAACAAATTTTAGGATCAGAGTTGTATGGCTTTACAAACCAGTGTTTATTATTATTGCTTCACATATATACTGGTTAAGACACTGTGAGGATTTTGTTATGGTTCACATTTAAAGCAGAATGTAACTTTGCAAAATAAATAATATATGGTGATAATTTTTTATAGAGCAAATTCAATAAACATGCAAAACTAAGTTGCCAATATACTTTCACTCTTTTGCTTTGAAACATGCTTTTAACATTTTTTTCTCATTCTGAAAAGCTCGCTGTTAAAGAGTATGGCTTCAACGTGGCTATCAAAGGATGGGATCAAGGCAAATTCTCTGTCACAATATTTGAGAGCCCTCACGAACTGTTGCAGCTTCATGATGTCCCTTGCTCTGCCCCTTGCCTGTGGGAACTTGCAGAGTCTCCATTATGCTTAAAACCTATCCTTTTTCATAAATGTTTGTGAAAAAAGATATCCTTTTTTCATAAATATTCCATGCAGATTTGTATCCCAAGCCCAAAGCGCCTAGTTTGCATGCAGGAATTTCTAGTTTAAAGGCCCTGGTTAAACTGTTTTTCCCCACAGTTGTCAGTATCAACCTCCAAGGGTTGATGGAATTATCCAAGGATTGATGGAATTATCCAATAAATGCCTGGGTGTTGAAAGGAGTTCAGTAAGTGGCTGGACATCAATAGGTGTTTAATAATTGATGAGAAGATTGATTGGGATCAATTAATTTTGGGGGAGGGGTCACTGGAAATCTTCATTTCAATCCCTAGTCTTGAAGATGAAGTGAATAGTGGTGAGACAGTATTGGATGGTCAGCCACGTTGAGACTGGTCGTCTTTTTGTTGGTGCTGTTAGGCACACAACAATGTAACATTACAGGTGTTACATTGCTTGTTTACGGCTTGTTTAGCTGGTGCTGGGCCTTGATTGCATTAGTTCAAATTTATTGCATTAGTTCAAATAGCCTTCATATACTTAATTTAATTTAATTTAATTTATTGAATTTATATACCGCCCCTCTCCTCGCGGACTCGGGGCGGTGTACAGCCATAATCCCATAAAATATACAATTCTTCATCCCATATATCCCCTTAGTCATAAAACATCATCCCGTCAGCCCTTGTTATCAGCAGAAAGTCCTTAAAGGGTTGCCAGGAATAACAACATAGCTTTGATTAACATTTAACTTAGATTAAACAAGCCCATTTTATATTCCATCCTTTTATTTTCAACAGTTTTAATCTTTGTTCATGGAAGTATTATTGTAATATTTTATTTCTTTTTGTCTCTTCTCTGCCCCATCACACGTAATTCTTCAAGGCTTTAACCATTGTCTTTAGGGGGAAAAGAATTCAGTTCACTCTTTTGGTTTGTCACTTGTATTTCTATTTTGAACTTCAAAACATGAGCTAATTTCTTTTGTAGATCCAGTGAAATAGCTTTTTGAAAGCCACTATCTTGGCCTATTAGATGTAAATCTACTTTCAGATAAAATTTGTCATTTCAATAATGATATCTTTCAGCCATATCTATCCCTAGAAGCAAAAGACATTGTTGATACTGTGATACCAATTTCTGATTCCATTCTTTAAAATCTCCTTCAATATTTTCATTATTATAACAATTTGCATTTTATAGGTCGTCAGTTTTTCTGGATTTCCTGTTATAGTATAAGTAGTACATTATAACTTTAGGATATATTATAAATCTTAAATTGTTAAGGTGCAAAGAAAACATTTGTTGTAAACTCCATGTAGACTCAGTTCCTGACTCTGCCCCAAATTAAGGGGACTACAGGATCGTAAAAAGATAGCTTTATACAATATAAAACATATTAGTATATTAAAATAAATAAATTTTCTCTCTTTCTCTTTATATTTCATCACCCAACATAATATTGTATTGAAAAGTAAAAGTTGCAAGAGAACATGAATGATTTCAAAATAATAATCCAGAAATGAAGGTAGAGCAATCATGAATCTTTGTGAGAAGCAAATATGCTTGATAATATTTAATACAAGGCCTATCAATTGTTAGTCTTCTTTATATGCCCAGGAATATAATGCTGGATGTGGAACAGGTATTCTACTTGGGCGATGTATCAGTTGAGCTTTTATGGAAATAAAAGTCCTCAGGTTTGGTGAACTGCCACAAAGCAGAATTCAGTATTATCTAGCTATGATCTGGGTGACATGATCACATATGGATTCTTGTTCTAGATGATCAAAATATCTGAATATATTCCTATTAGCTGTAATTGAGTCAGAGTAGAAATGTTGTATTCTGCCAAAATGATTGGTTCCTGATTCATCCATAATTTAATGCCTAAGTAATGTCTGTGGACTATTATCTATAACTACTAATTGGGACCACTAATTGGGAACTGTACATTCATCTCAATTGTAAAAATGTTCCCAAAAGCTTTGAATTTTCTAATGACCACAACTTGAAAATTGTTCAAAGGTTAGAGCCAAGAACTTAGTTAATGTAATGGTATTTTGGAATGACCTTTGGAAATGAGGGAAAAGCAGCAGCTGCTTTTAAATAATAGTTTTTTCAATATATATTTTTAAATCTCTCATTTAATTTAAAATGGTTTTCCCTTACCATCTTCAATTAAAATACTGTGTTTTTTGTCTTGTTTTTCCTTTCTTTCAAGTATTTAAAATTGGGCAACATTTCAACCCAGACTAAATTGTTTTCTTTACCCTTCCAGTTCTATATATAGTCTGCATCTGAATTCTGCTTTTAGGTAATAGATTGTACCATATGCTCTCCTAATCCTTTGAGACCTTCAAAGTTGTATTTACCCTGTGAACCATAGAAATGAAAATAGGTGATGATTTTTTTCCACACTTAACTCTGAAAGTGATGAGCAACATTATTATAACTTATATAGTGCTACATAATGGACAATTATATTAAAGCCTTATAAATCAAATGTGAATTTTCATTATCTAATACTTGTATTTGTAACTTTAAATTGGAAATTAAACAATAACCTTGATCTTCACAACAATCTATTTTCAATCTTATCTTTTTTTCTTTTTGTTGAACATTTGAAGAGAGTTAAATATGATTAAATATAATAGCCATTCAAGTAGCTATTAACATTTTGAAATGTAACATTTTAATAGTTTGATACTTTGCCAAAAGTTTGCATTCAGGAATATTTTCAAGGCAGAAAAAAAGATGCCAAATTCATTTAAACCCGACTTCAGTGCCTTTAGGGTATTCTGCTCTAATATTCACTGTAGATATTTTAAAGTTGTACCTGTGTGTAGATCTGAAACACTCTTTCATTGTAAAGGAAAAATTAGGCTCTGGGATATTACACAGTTGACAAATTATGCAATAGGGCAAGATAAATTGGTTCAATCAAATTACAGCAGTTTCAGTGGAATGCACAGAGTGACTTTATTTATTTTTTAATAAACCCTATTAGAATTTTGAAATAAAAACTAACAAGAATTAATATTGAGACTGAAAAAGAGGAAAGAAAGAAGAAAAGAACAAAGAGATCAAAGAATAGCAATAGTACTTGTATACTGCTCCATAGTGCTTTACAGCATTCTCTGGGCAGTTTACAATGTCAGCATGCTGCCTCCAGCAATCTGGATCCTTATTTTACCCACCTTGGAAGGATGGAAGACTGAGTCAACCTTGAGCCAGTCAGGATCAAACTCTTGGAGTGAGCAGTGAGTTAGCCTGTGGTATTGCATTGTAATCACTGTACCACTAGGGCTCTGGAAAAAAAGAAAGAAATGACCAGGTTTTCTTTTATAGCAGTTATAAGTATGAATTATACTTGTAAGTGTAAGTAAATTAACCTCTTAGTCTATAGTTACAGTATTGTTTACATTTTCTACGTGGTGGCACAATGGTTAGAATGCAGTATTACAAGCTAACTCATTGCTCACTGCCAGCAGTTCGATTCTGACCATCTCAAGGTTGACTCAGCCTTCCATCCTCGGAGGTTGGTAAAATGAGGACCCAGATTGTAGGGGAAAATCTGTAGACTCTGCATACCTCAGACAGTGCTGTAAAGCATTATGGAGCCATATATGAGCTATTATTCTAATTATCAGCTTCATTTTTCATTGTTTCAAATAGAGAGTCAATGAGTTATTTCCAGTCATTGTTAAATTTAGACAATGTCCTATCTCTGAAGTGAAGAAATAAAGTTCCATTCTTTTTTCCCAGATGCCTATCCACCAGTTTAAAAAAAACCACAAGTCTTTGGTTTCAATTGTATATGAATTTTTGAAATGTTCTGTATTGTTTAGATTAATGAATTTGTAAATTTAACCCTTTTAGATATCTACTAAACATAATAAAATGTTGTGACAACTTATCTTTGGTAATATTTCTATCATAAGTTTGAAGAATCTGTACATTCTAGACAGGAGTTTTTTGGTTACATGTATCAACAATATATCATTTTATAAAATTATCGTTAAGACAGTGCAAATTTCAGTCCCTTCAATCACATGTTCTCCCACTGCTCCACTTGTATATTATCGCCAAAGTTTTATCATACAGTCTTTGCCTGTATGATAATTTGTTCTTTGCCTGAAGAATGACTTAATAATTAGAATAAGACCATCCCCTTTTTCCATGACATCCTGAAGAGACAAATGATTGGATTGGTGTTATAATTAGCTTTCTTTTGTTCTTAACTATATCACATTTTTCCCTTTCAAAAGGAGGAGTTAAATGTTGTTCCTGTAGGATGAGTTTATTTTCTTCTTCACATTTTGCTAAAATAATTATATATCTGCTTAAGAGTAGAATATTGTCCTCTTTCCATCCAATCATTAGCTGAGTTGATTGAAAGCAGTTGGAAAGTCAGATTATTGTAATTGATGGAAAATAAGCCACACAGAAAGCTTATTCTACTTTCTAGCCACAATAAATTAAGTATACTTGCCTCAGTGGGTGGGAATACCTAGTCAGCCATAGCTAATCCTGGAAGCTAAGAAGACTTTTTTCTGGTTGATAACCTGTCTGAGGGCCACATGGAAATTCCAGGGTTGGTAAAAAACAAAGAAATCCTGTTTCCCCAAAAAAACTGCATGGATGTGGTTACAAGGTAAGCAAACTCAAATCAACTGTGTCTTTACTTTGTGAATTGAAAACCCTTTTAGAAATAGATCAGTCCTGGCCCCAGTTTCAGAGCTATACTTTTAATATAAACTTCTTGACAATTTTAAACAGAAGATAGAGCAAAAAGAAATAGAACAAAATAGAGCAAAAAGAAAAAAAAATGAATGAAACAACTGCAGAAAAATAGAAAAAAGAAAAAAGACATAAACAAATGACTTCAGCTTCTGATTGGTTTTACAAACCACTATACCAATTATAATTAGACCTTTCTCTCTAAAGATGCATCACGAGCCTCTTCTGTCTAAAATCTCTCTGACTTAATCATCAAAACCACAAATCGTAAGTTCATTATTTGAACTCTCCTCACAGGGAAATGGTTGGCAAATTAAATAAATTAAAATATTTTTTTTATTTTTTTATGGAAAATGTCCATATGGGGTTTCCACTCACCAATAAACATAGAGAATTGTCTTCTTCAGAAGTATAGATTGTGCCTAGCATTCATGGTTCCCTTATTCTGGGAAGCACAATCACTTGTATTTTCAGCACTTTATTCTTAAATAGTTATGAGATGAATTTCAGGCAGAAAGGGAATGAAAGGATGGGGAGAAAACCTTGGAGGATTATCAAGGATTTGCACTTGAACATCTTGAATTAAGGCCCCTACATTCTAGCTTAGTTTACCAGCCAACCAATATTTGCAGTTACTCTTAAATCTGCCTCTTGGATAGTTTTTCCCCCTCATGTTTACTCTTTGTAGATGCAAATAACTGCAGAGAAAGAGAAGAAAAAATATATATAGAGCTATTTTTTGATTGAATTTTTGTGGGAAAGCACTCCACATAAATTCCGTGATAAATAAGATGAACCTAGACTTTTTAAATAAGTTTTGTTTAATTCCTTAGTTTGCATAATTATTCTTAAATTCTGCTTGCATTCTGCTTGCATTCAAGATGACAACTGATGGATGTGTTTTAACAAAGCTCTTTGAAGTTAATGTAATGTTCTCAAGCTCCTTTCCACCCAAAGCTCCTTTCTCAAGCTCCTTTCCAGCCAAAACCACAGCATCAGCAAACAAAGATAACAGTTCTACATTGTTACATTTACAGAGACAGCAAGTGAATTTTAATCCTGCCACTTCTTCCTTCTCCTCCTTTTAAAGTTTTCTTTGGCCAATTTTATTGTTCTGAAGTTGTACTTGGCAGCTTTAAGACTTGTGGACTTCAACTCCCAGAATTCTCCAGCCAGCTATGCTGAAGTCCACAAGTCTTAAAGCTGCCAAATTTGGGGACCCCTGCCCTAAGGTTTTAAATATACTTACCTTGGGGAGTCAAAACAGAATTGCGGAAATTCTAGTGGAATTCCATACTTGGTCAGAGAAGGCAACTGCTGTTCCAAAGATGCTTTTTCAGGAGGTGACTGGACTTCCTTGTTTTTCTTTGAAGACATTTCGCTTCTCATCTAAAAAGATTCTTCAGCTCGGACTGGATGGTGGAGAATGGAAGGATTTATATTCCGTGCATACAACTGGGATATAAATCCTTCCATTCCCCCACCATCCAGTCAGAGATGAAGAAGCTTCTTAGATGAGAAGTGAAACTTCTTCAAAGAAAAAAATGAGATAGTCTAGTTGCTTCTTGAAAAAGCACCTTTGGGACAACCACGACTTGGATGACTGAGAATCTCTACAGACATAAGGCAACTGCTGAAATACTATTAAACAGCGCAAAAGGTTTTAAGTTGCAAGTCAAGTATAGGAGTTCTGTTTCAAATATTTTTAGAAGGGGATGGAAGTTCAATATATTAGGACTGAAGCAGACCAATGAATTGAATGAGAAATTGGAATAAATCACTAAACCCAAGCAGTGTCTATTCAAGGATTTCATAAGCCGTGTGAGATTCCCATGTTATTTGGTTACCCACTAAGAAAAAAAGAGTTCTTGGTGAAACCTCACAGGGTAAGTGAACATGAAAAGTGTGTATTGTCGTTCTAACTATGCTGATCCTTTTACGCTCTTAAGCATTATTTTTATTGGGAAAGATTTATTTATTTATTATCTTTAAGCACCATAGTAGTTAGTATTTATCCGAATTTTCAACCATACATCTCTCTAATAATACCTGGTGGTATTCCAATTTTATCCTTTCTGCATCTTTGATCTCTCAAAGCCTAATTATATTAAGGTTTTTGAGAAAATGTTAGTGACAGAAATCCTTGATGTGACTTTTCTTTCACTGTTTCTCTACTGCTCCTGATTCATACCTTTAAATCAATTGGGACGTCGTTCTTTCAGGTAATAATTTCCAAAACTCTTTGGGTTCGTTCACTTGAGTTGTGCAGTGGTGTCTGTTAGCCTTCTGTTAGTGGTGTCTGTTATTATTTGACTGGTAATAACCAGTCAAGTGCTGTTTCTTTTCAAAATTATTTTCCCCCATACTGTTTAGACGCGGTTCATGGAAACAAGGGAGGCACATTTGCAAGATATTGTCTAATCACTTATATTTTAAAAAAAAGAATTTTGGACCATTGCATTATGTTTATGTTGGAAGAGCCAGGGATGAAAAATAGATTTTTGCATCCCAGAACTCCCTGTTGGTTTCGTTATTTTTTTTATTTTTTATTTTTTCTGCCTGCAAATCCACACAGCAAATGTCAAAGGCTCCAATTAACTATTTCCAAAAATGGTGATAGATCATTGGAAAACATCATCACTAGGTATAGTGAAAAGGAACACTGAATTTCTTTAAATTCCTCACTAAACTTATCAAAGGAATATATTTCCAATGCCTTTCCAGCTGGCTTGTCACAAGCAAAGTCAATAGGGGAAGCCAGGCTTACTTAAAGACCAATTGTGATTGGTTGACTTGTGATTCACTTAACAACTGGGGCAAAACGGTTGTAAAACAAGGCACAACTCACAGAACAACTGCATTGCTCAGCAAGAAAACCTTGGGACTAAATTGTGGTCATAAGTTGACGATTGATCAAATGGTCATTAACCAAGGACTACCTGTATGGCAGCTGTTTCTCACCACACTTCATAGCATTAAGGCTGCTGGGCTCTGAACTGAGCTTCTGTTCCTATTTACTTCTGCAAAATGGGAAGCATCAGGTAATAAAACAGGGCTTAACAATTTAACAAGTTAACAATTTAAAACGCTATATATCATTATGTTGAACTACTGCTTATTCAAAGAAGCACTGATTTTATGATAGGAGGAAGTCATTTGTTTCTTTGTATTTGTCAGATAACTCTATGTTGTATTCCTGTGGCAGACAAGTAACCCCCAAATTTCTCGAAGAAGCTGACAGACCAGATGGTAGTCAGCTATTTGTTTATGCCCGTATGTCATTCTCATAAGCACATCATCTCTGAATTTGGAGGATTTGTTTGTTTGTTAAATATATATATACAATTACAGTGACTCTGGGTATGTTACATAGAGAATTAAGGGAACAGAGAAACAACCACATTATGTGTAAACGTATGCATGTATACCTCCAATCCAAAATAATAATAGTAATAGTAATAGCAATAGCAATAGTGATGATGATGATGATGATGATGTAACATACACTGCAGTTTAAAAAAGATTACATTTCAGTTGAGAAAACCCAGATTAGACAAATCACCAACAGAGCTGGTTTACTCTCATGGCATAAATGCCTGTGGTAAAATCATCTCCATTACCTTAGAAATGGCCAAGGGTTTGGGGCATATAAATCTCCAGGTGAACACTGATCCATAGGGCAGATGCTGGGATAAAAAGGACATGGTTCCTAGGTCTCACAAGTTAATATTGTGTAATAGAAGGGATGTGATGCACACCAATCCTGCCAATTCTGGGACAAGCTGGCAAATGGCAGTAGGGCAGTACAGATAGTATCCTTGCTATGAAAGGCTTTATAAAGGTAAAGCTTCCCCTCACAAATATGTACCAGTCACGCCCGACTCTAGGGAGCAGTGCTCATCTCCGTTTCAAAGCTGAACAGCCAAAGACATCTCCGTGGTCATGTGGCCAGTCTGGCTAAACGCCAAAGGCACATGGAATGCTGTTACCGTCCCACCAAAGATGGCCCCTATTTTTTCTACTTGCATTTTTTACGTCATTTCAGACTGCTAGCGTGGCAGAAGCTGGGAGAAGTAATGGGAGCTCACCCCATTACCTGGCACTCGGGATTTGAACCACTTAAACTGACGACCTTTCAATCAACAAGCTCAATGTCTTAGCCACTGAGCTACCACCAAATTTTTCATTTATTTTATTCATTTATTTAGTTAAATGTTGGTGCTATCGAACTCCAGAATGCATAAGAATAAGATGTGGCAGGACAAACAAAGTCAAGTAAGATCTCACAAATAAAGGCAAATGAACGTTTCCCAGGATAATGTTGCAAGATCAAATCTGGGTCAGCCTTATGTGACACCTCATAAATATGGCTCACAGAATAGCACAACACACATAATCCAGTAGAGAGAAGGTCACTGAAGAGGGCTCCAGGACAACTCTGAAAGCTCAGGAGAGTAAAACTCTGGTCCTAGTGACCAACCCAGATTAGAGCTTGCAACGAAGATCTGGTTCCAGAGGATAGCAGCAGCTGTACAAAGGGTGAGTGGGACTGGAACTCTTCCTAATATTCCCTATATAGAAAACTTTAATCCACCTCTGCTAGATATGTCTTTGACTAAACTGTTAACTACAGTTTGACTTTTCTTTAGAAGGCCAAATCCTGAAGATGAAACTCAAATACTTTGGCCACCTAATGAGAAGGAAGAATGTA
>JANHFP010000867.1:181633-192119 GCA_032468135.1 Calamaria suluensis | reverse complement strand
TTGCTGATATTTTAAATATTTTATATAATCTAATATGTAATAGACAAATAAATAAATAAATAAATATAATAATAATAAAAAAACTCGAATTTTACTGAGGAATTTGCTCAATAGATTTTTAGACCCGACAGATTTAAGCTACCAGTCCCGTTTAAGAAACGTGCAGGGCCTGCCTATGCCTTTGGGTCTGTTACTCTTCCCCCTCAGCCCAACACACCTCGCAGGGTTGTTGTTGTGGGAGGGGGAAAAGGAGAGACGGGAGGAGAATTAGATCTGCTCGCCGCCTCGAGTTGCGTTATTGAAAAGGCGGCAAACCACAACCACTGCTACCTACCTATGATGGTGCCGATGAGAGAGTTGTCCAGGGGGAAGCACAGCGGGGGCGATCCCGGTCGCTGCCTTCCTCCTCCTCCTCCTCCTCCTCTTGCCCGATACTCCAAGGTCCCAGACTGGCGGGCAGGCGTCGGCCGCGAACCCCACCTGTTCCCGACGCCGACGCCGCGTCTCTCCTCTTTCCACACCGGCGGGCTACCCAAAGCCTGCGAAGATCCCGGCGTCGCCAACGAATACCATTCGCTCGGGGGAAGCTTAGTATGGGAAGCGCGGGGCTGGTCCTCTTCGCCGTCGGTGTCCCAGTCAGACATGGCGGGGTGGTGGTGGTGGGGGAAACCGACCGGAGCAAAAAAGAAGCAGCCGACTCGCCGCCGGTTAACTTTGCACATGAGGCGGTTTAAGCGCCCGCAGCCGGCAGCGGCTCTCATTGGCTGACGCGCACCGGTGGTGGCAGGGGATTGGCCCAAGCGCTTCGGCCTTTGAGCCGACGGTTCCAGACCGCTTTAATGAACGGCCCCCCCCCCCCCGGGGTAGATTTGAAGGCGGCTCTTAACCAAATTTGGGACGGAAAGTCGGGTTTTATCGTAAAACAGCAGGCCGGCCCTTGCTCGCAAGTAAGCGCGCGGGGTGCCACGCGCACCTTCGCTTCGAGGCAAGTTTGAAAGCCAGAATAAGGGGCTTGCATAAGAGCACCAGCGTGCCTGCCGTTCCTGTTCTAATGTTCTCTTTATTTGTATTCATTTTATATTCAGTTCATGTTTATATTTATCTATACTACCTTATATGTAATTGACAAAATAAATAAACAAAAATAAATTCCACGTGAAGGATGGGGCCCGTTGGGTTTCTTTTCTACTTTCGGCTTCTTCAACCTCTTCCCCAACGATTCGCTTTAGGCTTAAGACTTAATTTTGAATAACTTTATTGTCGCTTTGAGTGCAACCGATCGGCCTGCATTAAAATGAAATTTCCTTGCCTGCAGCTCTCAAACATAAACAGGAAAAATGATCAAGTTTCTCTGGGAACGAATTTGACTGAAGGCGAGGCGGGCTTTTCTTGCGAGTAAACTTGCCGGGAGGATGGAACTAAAGAGGGGGGTATCGCTGGATAGCAGAAAATCAGATTATTTAGAATTTATTTTTTCTTCCATTGAAGAGGATCTATAACATCTCCCCGTTATTTTCATACCTACCCGGTGAGGAGAAGCATTTGTCCAAGATCTCTGGAGAGTGGTTGTGTTAATCTGCTGTAGGAAAAACAATGTGTGTGTGTGTGTGTGTGTATTTTAAGGCAATATTTCCCAAATTTGATGTGCCTTAGATGCTTGGGGATTTCAGTTCCCTTATTATTATTTTTGCTCCAGATGCTAAAGACTGCTATGTATATATAGATGATGCTATAATCCTGCATCCAACAAATGGCATTAAATGTACTTCTCTATTTATGAGTACAATTGAGCCTAAAATTTATATTGTTAAGTGAGACATTTCTTAAGTGATTTTTGCCCCATTTTATGACCTCTCTTGTCATGATTGTTAAGTGAATCACTGCTGTTGATAAGTTGGTAAGCTGGTTGTTATGTGAATCTGGCTTCTCCATTGACTGCTTGTCAGAAGATCATAAAAGGTGATCACATGACCCTGGGACACTGCAACCATCATAAATATGAACCAGTTGCCAAGCATCTGAATTTTGATCACAAGACCATGGGGATGCTGTGAAGATTGTAACTGAAAAACGGTCATAAGTTACATTTTTCAGTGCCGTTGTAACTTTGAATGGTCACTAAATGAACTTGTGTTTCTAGTGTTTGGGCTAGGGCAGTGGTTGGAGGTTAAGAACCCCACCAGTTTCATATGCACATTCACCAAACCCTTCTTTATTATATGTTTTACTATATTGTACCTATTCTCCAACCACTTTCTCTTTTTGCTCGAACCCCTGAGACTGATTCACCGAATCCCTAGGGTTCGATTGAACCAAGGTTAAGAACCACTGGGTTAGGGGAAAGAGTAGTGCTCAGAACAAGTCAACTGGATGCAAAAAGCAAAAAAACCCTGGTCTTAAGTTGGTAACAACCAGATGCATAAATCATTCTTTGTTATCACCTGGCACACATCCATATCATTCAAACACATGAAATTATGCCACAGGTTTTGCTACTGTTTCTTAGAGATAACACAATACGTTAATCATAGTATTTAAAATCAATTTTATTAACAATAATATGGACATTTTATCATGTAATTACAATGAACATTGTATTTTATTTGTGATGG
The DNA here is from genome assembly GCA_032468135.1 of Calamaria suluensis. Classification (NCBI taxonomy): domain Eukaryota; kingdom Metazoa; phylum Chordata; class Lepidosauria; order Squamata; family Calamariidae; genus Calamaria; species Calamaria suluensis. Next base: position 189,507 of record JANHFP010000867.1, on the reverse strand, counting down.
TTGAAGCCATTCTAACATCAGTGGAAACATCCTATATATTTATCATTGTTAGACAAACAATCACTTTCATTGCTCTGTTTGGGCCATAAAGGCCTGCACTTTATGACATTACCAGTGGCTTTTTGCTTATGAAAATAAATACAAATTTAAATGGTTGGAAACTTTGTAAATACTCTTGAACAATTTAAAAAGTTACAACAATCTTGATGTTGTAATTAATCAGAATCCTATTAAAATATTTATCAGTGAGATGGTAGAGCAGAAATAAAATGAATTCCCTATTCCAAACACCTGCCTTATTTGGCTGTTTCTTGATGGGGTGTTGTTTATTTTATTGTTTATCTGATGTTAATATTTGAGTTAATCTATGCTGATCTGGGTGTTGTTTGCTGGTGGAGAGGTACTTGGATCTTTTTGTTCCCTTTTTGGCTGGTTGATTATCTCTATAGATGTTGTGGTCAGAACAGTGGTCAGGGGCTTGGTGATAAAGTTCCATTTTGTTGGAATATGCTGTCATGATGCTCTGTTTTCTTTTTCTGCTGTTCCGGGTTGGGTGTAAGGACCCAACCCTTGCACCCAGGTTGGGTGTAAGGACTCTAAATAAAAGTCTTTACACAGATTTTCGTGTGGGAGGTTGGGTTGTTGCTTTGATAGTAGAGCACCTGGTTGCTATGGTTGGTTTTTCTCTAGACCTGAGTTTCTAGTTTGCCATTGTGGCCTCTGCTGATCAGAATGTCAAGGAAGGGTAGTGAATAGTTTTCTTCTTTAGTAAAGAGAAGATTCCTCTAAAATGCTATTGAAGGTTCTGTGGTTCTTTCTAGAAGCCTTGCACTCTGACAAATTAGCCATTAATAGATAGATATATGTTAACAACACCTGTAGACTATGCAAAAGAGATAATCAACCATCCAAAAAGGGAACAAGAAAGACTCAAGCACTTCTCCACCAGCAATCAGCAGCTAGATCAGCATAGATTAACTCCAAGGTTAATATCAGACCAACTATCAAGTAAACAATACCCCAAACAAGAAATTGCCAAAGAAGCCAACAATAAAGGGCAAGACCAAATCTCTGAAACTACCACCAACACTGTCAGGCAAGCCACCAGAATATAAACCTTTGGCTTGCCACACCTTCCTAGGAGGAATGATGTTATCTAGTTTGGGTAATGAAATGTCTGCAAGAAAACAAGCAAGCTCAGAGAGCACCAAGGACCCCTAATTTCAACCCTGAGCTACAAATATTCTCCTTTATTGTTTTTTTCCCTTAATTACCACATTTTATTTTAATGCCTCAGCAAGAACAATTCAGCTGGTTATCATTCTACATATTTTGTCTGCAATGTACACCCTATGAAGTAAGTCCCGTTTAACTCACTGTTGCCCAACAAGAAGGAGAAGGGCTTCAGCTTTCTTTATTCTTTTGCTTACATATTTTCCTTATCTCCTAAATTCTACTTTTTTCAGCATTTTGTAAAAAAAAGTTTATTCCCTTTATCCCTGTTTGGTATTCAGTACATTAATGTTCAGAGTCAATGTGACATATGTGTTTACATAAGTATTAATTTTCCTCAGGAAATAATTGGAATACCAACATTTTTAGATTAAAGATAAGGTTAGGAAAAATAATAGTTTTAACTTTTATGCTTTAAATGGGCACAACTCTTTATGTTGGGGAAACAAATAGGAATATTTATTTAGGACTAAGGCTGAAAGCAGATATAGCACATTTTAAGCAGAACTAATTTGCCTAGTCACATTCAAGTGTCTGTCACGCTATTTAATGACAGCAGTCAATTTATGTAATTTTGTATAGATAAACAGTTGACCAGTGTTAGTAAAAATGTATGATCTTTGCCTTAATAACAGAAAATGTTATTCATATTTAATAAATAAAAATACAGAATAGAAGAAAATAAATATTTGTAAGGATGTAATAAAAAACTATTCGATTCCCTCTTTAAGCAAGGAATGCTATATTGTAAAAGACCTTGGAAGAATGGACCAAGGAACACTGCCTAGGGCTGTGATAGCAAATATATGGCATGTGTGCCACAGGTGGCACAGGGAGCCATATCGGTGGGCACACAAGTGTTGCCATAGCTCAGCTCCGAATGCAAATGCCAGTCAACTGATTTTCGGGCCTTCCGGCCCCTCCAAAAGTCAGAAAACTGGCCTCTGGAGGGCCTCGGGGGTGGAGGCCGTTTTAGCCTTCCCCCAGGTCCTAGAAAGGCCCTAGAGTCTGGGGAGGGCAAAAAATGGGCGTACTGGCACCACTGGGCCATCACATGCCAAAAGCGGGGGGAGCACAGGGGGTCACATGGGCATGTGTGTGGGGGCCAGGGCGCATTGAATTATGGGTGTGGGCACGTGCACATGCTCTTCTCGCTCTCCCCCCCTTTTGGCACGCACAGGCAAAAAGGTTAGCTATCACAAAGCCATGATCAGATGAGAGGCAGCATAGTCTGCAACTAGATAATGAGTTAAGCAAGAGGCTTAGAAGAGACTCTCTAGTTTCTTCGTTGCAAAGGAGACAAAGGGAGAATTGCACTTTAAGACTTGCTGAAAACTCAATTAATGTTGCCTTATAATATAGTAGAATTAGCATCATCTGCATCCTGACTGGTCTACCTAGTAAAGCTGAAAGATATGTTCAGTAAAATGAAAAGATTTGTATACATCAAGGATGTAGAACTTCCTTACCAGGAATGATTCAGGGCCATTTTATTCTGCACTGCACCACACGTCCTCGGGAAGTGGCTTACACTGATTAAAACTCCCATCTTTGATATATATTGCAATCCCCAAGTTTTTAAAGGTTAGATCCCCCCCATTTTATAACTTCTTATGCAGCAATGCATTGTAAGATATACTATAAAGCTCTTAGAATATCAGTGGAAATAGTGACTTTGTTCCCCACTTTGTCCCTAGCTGCACATTTATTGTAGTCAGTAATATTCAGCAAGAAAAGGGAACATTCCTGTGCAGAACGGGGCATCCCAAATAACTTAAATAAGACTTAAATAAGGATTTTTGTTAAACTTTGATTTTGTTATTTCTGGTAGGAAAAAAGATTTCAACATTATAATATTTCCAATTATGTATGAGAATTCCAGCCTGAGGATACAATAGGAAATATTATTCTATTTAATATTCAGTTTAAAATTTACATATATCCATAAAAACAACAACACTTCAACAGTATTAAAAAAACATGTTTTTTGGGGGGAACATTTCTGTAAAATCTTCCTGTGAACAAGGGACTGGGTAAATTCTAGCTGTAAGTTTGTAAAGATATTCCTGCTTGGTGACCCTTGAAGAGCAGACAGCATTATAATTAACATTATGAAGACTCAGCTGTGTCTTTTAATTAAGGCAACAATAGCAGAGAATAACCAAACTACTTACTACTTTGCTGATGCTGGAAATGGAGCTCTGTTTGAAGGCTGGTGTCCATGCAGATATACTGTATGGCAGGCTAATTCTCTCAATTGTATTTTTAGAAAGGGAAACTTCTCACTGAATGGGTTGCTTGCCTTGTTCCTTCCCATAAGCCAGTAATGGCGAACCTATGGCGCGTGTGCCACCTGTGGCACAGAGAGCCATACTGGTCGGCACATGAACACAGCTCCTGATTTTCAGACCTTCTGGGCCCACTGGAAGTCAGGAAACAGGCTGTTTCCTTACCTCCAGAGGGCCTCCAGGGGTTGGGGAAGACCCGTTTTTCACTCTCCGCTGCCTCCAGGGCCTCTCTAGGAGTCTTGGGAGTGCAAAAACGGGCTTCTCCACATGGGGATGTTTTTGCTGTCCCAAGACTCCTAGAGAGGCCCTGGAGGCAGGGGAGAGTGTAAAATGGCCCTACCGTGCCATTGTGTGCCAAAAGGGGGGACACATGCAGGCAGGGGCAGGACACATAGAATTATGGGTATGAGCACACAGGCGACCCCCCCCCCCGCCATGCTCCCCCCACTTTTGGCACACAATGGCAAAAAGGTTAGCCATCACTGCCATAAGCTCTTCTAATAAGCTCTAATTAATGCAAATTTAGGCTAATACACATAAAGCATAAAAAAGGCACTATAAAACATTAAAAGAGGGAAAGGCCATATTTTCAACTATCTTTGGCAGGACACACACCACATATTTGGAAGTAGTTTTGGTAGATTTGCCAGATTTGAGAAGGGAATGAGTTACTGTAGGTTCAAGTTTCAAAGGGGAGGATGGGCAGAGACTGTTCATCTCTATAAACAGCCATATAACAGGTAGTCCTTGACTTACAATCATCAATTTAGTGACTGTTACAATAGCACTGAAAAAAGTGACTTACAACTGGTATTTGCACTTACAATTGACATTCGTACTTACAACCACTGCCTACTCGCAGTATCCCCCCTGGCCATTTTTCAATATATATGTGCTTGGCAATCTACATGTATTTATGACCTTTGCAATATCCTGTGGTCATGTGATCACCATTTACAATCTTCCTAATTGTTTTCCAATAAGCAAAATCCATGGTGGATTTTTGACTCTTAAATTACTGTGTGCTTAATAACAACTGTAGCAGAAAAGGCCAAAAATCTGGGTGCAACTGTTTTAACAACCACCTTGTATGCAACGGAAATTGTAAATGTAAGTCAAAGACTACTTGTATACAATTCGCCAATGCCCTTCTTCCATTTGGTATGGCAGCTAGAGTAGACAGAATCAATTGAAAAAGGACAGCTTAGTTCAGAGGCATTCAGGAACTGTGTCTACTATAGATGTTGCGGAATATGCTGCCACCATCAACTTTCAAGACTGAAATAATAAAATTAAATATTCTGTGAGAAATGAAAGACTATCCATGTGCTTCAAGACCTTCCCCTGGAAATTATCCCAGTTATGAGCTTTGACCAAACCAAAACTCGAATAGCATTCATCATCTTTATATGAAGGAAATAGTACAAACACTTTACAATTTATGACTACTTTCACAGAATAAGATTGTTAACATCCAGACAGTTTATCTATATAAAAAGAGGCAGAAATTAATGGAGTAAACAGTTCAATTTTGCAGCACAATCTGCAGTATTTAATCATGATTAAGACTCTTGTGATATTTTGATGTATAACTTTACTGACTCAAGACACAGAGCTAATAGCACTCTCCAGTCTGTGGAATGCCTCTGAAATTGAGAGAATATCAAGGAGAAAATATCTTTACTCATGACATATTTTGGGGATGTATGTGAACATCAATAATACAGTAGCAAATTTGGCTATCAGTAGGGAAGAGCAATTAGAACACCATTAGGCTCTTAAAATAATTCACTGGCAACACAGAGCTATGAAATTGTAATTTTGTTTAGTATCGTTTCCTGGTATTTGTCAGGAGTTAAAAGGAGAGTTTGGAAGAAGAACAAAAATCTTCTGCTAGTTCAAACTGTATCACAGATTAGTACGGATTGGATTTGGGAAGAGATTCCTAGAAATTTGGAGGAGGCACTAATTTTTAATTTAATACTAAAACCAGACCAGACTTTCAGCTCTTGTCAGTACATACCTGACAGGTAATGTTCAGCACCATCAGATCAGTTTGGATTACCATACTTTTTTTTATGACAGGAGAGATAAACAGTATTTAATTTATAACGTTTTGCATCTCTTTTCCATGTTCTTTAGGCCTCACCTGATCCTGCACATGTTCATTTTTAAACATTTTTTTTATTTAATCTTCTTGTAATTATAATTGCATTATAAATACTATTTTCTTTCTTAAGGACCATTTTTCTTTTATCTCCCCGTTTCATCCATTGCTTTTTCTTTTTGCCAACTTCCCTTGTGCTACCATTCAGCCACAAAAAATAATTTAAATAACAATTACATTCAAGAAAGCATCTATTTCTTGCAGAATTTCTGGCAGATAGTTAACGTTCACAAGGAGATAATCTAGGAATTTAGAAAGTTAGAAAGAAAAAATTCACTCTGAAGATCAACCAGGATGATTTGGAATTTTGAACAGTTCATAGAAGGACAACGTAAAGAAGTAGTAGTAGTAGTAATAATAATTCAGTCACAAAAACCTAAAAAAGTGCTGTGCAAAATACTTTGATTCAATCCTGTACCTACACCTTCAAGTGAATATAGAAATGAAAATTCTTCTAAAATAGTTGAATAATTTTAGCTTGCAACTAGCAGCCATTTCTAATCTCATATTGTGGGTTTTTCTTACTAGCAGCTGCAAATAATATGCCCTCCCTCCCCCTTGTAAACATAGGTATGGTCTAATTCAGGTCATAATTAGCTTTTATTTTAACCAGTGGCAAAATTACTTTCCTATTATTTGAAATTACTTATGAGCTGTAGAATCTCAATGGTTTCCAAATGTTTAGTAAAACTAACATGAATTTCATTGGTACCTTATTTATACCTGCTGTACTAAATGAAAATGCCAGTGTACTGTAGGTATAAATTAGAATATTTTTCCCATCATCTACACATGCATTTACATGCAACTAAAATATATGGACTCTTACAGGTGCCTTTCTTCTGGACTAATTTATTTTTTAAAAAAATTAAAGGGTTTTCAAAATGTCCATGCCTTGATATGTATGATTGAAAGGATTACTTAGCTTTGAACAAAACCAACAAAACGTTATTTAAGTTTGACATGAGGAAGGCTGAGAACATCCGTGCTGTCTCCTGGCTTGCAAATACTTTGAGATGATCTTGACATTCCAGTCCTTAGAGAGTCAGTAGAGAGAGTTGTTTCCACTAATGGGTGGGTAATGGCTTCAAAAGTTTCATTTTCTCTCTCTGTTTCCAAATCTTCATCAGTTATAAATAACTTTGATTCCCTCCATTTGCTATATAGTTCTTGGCTACTTCTTGAACTACTAGTATCACTTCCAGATATCTGTAGATTCAGTTCTTCAGCTGTTGACTGTATAAGGTTTTGTACTGACAGTGATTTTCCTATATCCATTTGTACCATTGGTTTCACGGAGACTAGAGGTTCACTCTCTGTGTCAAGGCTTTTTCTCCATGAAAGATCCTTTGTCACACTGGACTGTGCACATTGTCCATTATCTTTTGAAGCAACAAGGCAAGTGGTGACATCAGAAGTATTTTCCTGTGTGTTAACAGGAATAAAATTAATAGGCTCCAGCCTATTGATATGCTTTACTGATGAAAAGGGGGGTATCTGTAATGTAGTGGGTGCTGTTGGTTTAGATGTCTGGTTTATTTGGTTTAGTGCATTATTAGTGGACACAGTTACAGATCCATCGCTTGGCACCTGTGTGGCTTGACTATGCATAGTTGGACTAAAGGCATAGTAAGCTTGAGTGTTGAATTCATTTGGTGTCAATATAAGCTGCAGGCCACATGGCATGTTGACACTGGCTGATCTGGAAACAGATCCACTAGTCTGAGCAGAATTAGATAAATCTTTACTATCTACAGGACTCTGATAGCCAGAGGTTTGATCACATTCAAAAGGTGGCATTTGAAACGAAGCTAAAGTCAATGCAGACACAGATCCTTTCTTCAAAACCTGTTGATAAATGTCTAGTAATGAATCTAATTTTGATTCAATAGATTGGACCTAGAGATAGAAGAAGAAAAAAACTATTTAGGATTGTTGATGTTCATAAACTAAGATTCATGCCATTAAAATAACATTTGTAACCTACAGTACATATTTTATCATGTATGATATAGTGATATACACTGGCGAAAGCTGCTGAGGGGAAGAGAGCCTGTGGCCTAGTGGTTAGTATAACTGCCTGTGATGCAAGTGACCCAGGCTCAAATCCCAGAAGGGTATGGCTAGCTGATGACAGCTAAATAGCTTGAAATAGTGGTCTCCCTTAATTCAAAATACCAGCAAAA
>JANHFP010000867.1:140245-154773 GCA_032468135.1 Calamaria suluensis | reverse complement strand
CATGTCTTTGTGAAAAGTTATGTATGTAATTTGTTGTGAGTTCATGCATTGTATTGGTTTTGTTCTTTGAACACAGTCATGTTAATGCACAATTCATTTTGTGAACCAGTAAAACAAATAATAAAGAAGGGTCCAGTGTACCTCCAACAAGGTTAAGAATCACTCATCTATAAGCTGGTCTAGCATAGTTTTTCAACCCGAGAGCCACATAGCATGGATGTGAGCTGAATCAGAGAAGTTAAACCCATGTTAGTTTGCCAATGCAACACAAAACCCATATTTCAAATATTACGAATATTACCATCCTACACGACCCTCATATATCAAAACTTTAAGGTCCGAGGACTTTGGCTCCCGCAATTCTCCAACCAGCATGCTAGACTCTCTCAATATTTATTAACCACAAACCGAAGAGAGATGTCAACCTCCTCTTCTTTTAACTTCAGAATTTTCAGAAGTTAAAAACAAAGTACCTTAAGAGGGGGGGAGTAAAGCTCAAGGCTGAGACGGGAAAAGGACGGCCGTGAGAACCAGGGGACGCGCCAATGCGGGGAGGAGACGGCAAAGGTAGCTTTTAATGGAAACAAAGTTTTCGGAAAATTTTGCTGCAGGTCGAATTTGTTATTATGATCCATTAGTTCAGAGGTTCCCAAACTTGGCAGCTTTAAGACTTTTGGACTTCAACTCCCAGAATTCTCCAGCCAGCAGAGTTGTTGCACATGATCAAACCCTTTCAAAACCGCTCCAAGCACCACCAGGGACACCAAGCCAGATGCAGAAATGCGCTCGAGAAGTTGGGGGCAGAGCGGAGCAGGCGTTGATCGCGGCGCATGCGCGGCATCATGTGACCGCCGCCCTTTCTTCCAACATGGCGGCGCCCAGTTCTGCTCTTCGGGCTCTTCAGCTCGTGCAGGTAGAGCGGAGGGTCTGGGCGGGAGGCACGGGGGAGATTCGATCCTCGAACCAGGGAGAATGATAGCCTGATTCGGAGTTTCGTCGCCTCGCCCTGTTACGCGGGACAGCGTAGCGTTCGGCCGCTTAATGCGGCTCCGGAGCCTGGAGGGCAGCTGCGTTATGGTGTTGCTTTCCCCTTCGCCTATACAAGTTCCTCCCCGCAATTCTTCCTTTGTTGGTCTTTTTCCAACTGAAGTGGAAACCAGTGTCGGGTATCTTTAGCATGCTGGACTTACCTCGACAGAATTCAGTGTTTTTAAGTTGTATCTATACTTAACTGGGTAACTTTCTGTTCCTAATATGGGCAATTTAACTGTTTCCTAATATGAATTCATTGCTTACTTGTTCCCTATGACTATAATTAAGTGTTGTACCTCTTGATTATTGATGAATGTATCTTTTATGTACACTGACAGCATAGTACCAAGACAAACTCTTTGTGTGTCCGATCACACTTGGCCAATAAAAAAAAAAAATCTATTAACTATTAACTTGGGGCCAATCTCCATCTCTCAAACTAAGCCAGTGTGTGATATTGGTGCAAAGGAAACAGTGGGATATATAGAAGTTGAAGCCATCAACCTCTAGGGATAAAAGTAGATTGTAAGGGTAGCTAATAAATGAAAATAAAGTTAGTGTTTGGAATATACACACATACAGATTTTAGGCTAGTCCTCTTCCTGATAAGCTAGTTTCTTATGTACATGTGTGCTAAAATAATTAATCCTCCAGAAAAAATGTTTGGCCTAGCACTTTACAAAATTAATTCTTGTAGTTGTGATTGAATGCTAAGGCATTTTGCCTGCATGTTACTGCATGTAATTGGTGAGTGCACAGTGCCATTTATTTAATATTTTTATTTTATTTTAAGAGCTGCTGCGATTTTTTTTAATGGTAACTAGGTTGCTATGAATGCTCTACTGGCAGAAAGATTTGATATACCTTGAAATAATAATACAATCTTTCATGAGACTATGACATTAATAACTGTGGTATCAGAAAAATGATAAGGACCACAACTTTAGAGTTAAAAGATGTAATAATAAAACTGCAAGTCTGCATTGAAATCAAAATATGTATTGCACTTTCTAGAAAGCTAAAAGAATAAGCGTTATCAGCAAAAGTTTGTAAAACTGAATAGCTGGATATTTATAATTGAACATCAAATTGTATCAAGCTTGATTGGCTCTACTTGGCTGTCAGGATTTTGCTTATGACTGCACAGAATTTGTCAACTTTATAAATTATTAATGTCTCCTGTTATCCTGATGAATAATGGGAGCATAAGGATACGGTGGATATCTCTTTAAAATGAATGGGACAACAGGAAGTGCTTTGCAGTTTCAATTTGCTGAGCATTATAGGGTAAATAATAATACTCTGTAATTAACATAAAATAATGATGCATAACTTTTTTTGGAAGATCAGGGCTCGCCTTTTATGTTAACAACAATATAATGTTGTATCGGTGGCCAATAGAAACTCTAAATTTGATTTCAGATTATTTAAAGAAAATTAAATCAGTTTCCATTAATTGTGTATTTTCATCTTATTTGTTAAAATTCACAAGTGAATCCAAAGTTTGTAGGGGGTCTAAAAGCCAAAATTTTGCTGCTGTTATGTAACTCTGAGATATTAGATTGTGTAGAACATTCGTTCTCCAAGCATGAGAGTAGGAAAGTTATTTATGATCAGACACCATTATCAAGCATAATACAGTGAAATGCAGTTCAATAGTCAGATTAAAAACAGATGAAATCAGAAAATTAAAGTATTACTGGAATGGTTTAAATTAAATGTATGGAAAGAAGATTAATATGAAAGGCAAACTAAGGTATCATATTTATTAAAATAATCAGGAAAAAAGTAAAGAACATTAAAAAAGGAAATACAAATCATTTTAGGAAATGCAAATTGTCAAGATTGCTAAACAATTAATTGTCTTGCACCAATAGCAATTGTAAGTTTGTCAGAAGTTTGTCAGTTGTTCTGCAGATATTTGCTGAGTTGACAAAGTAAAATCTGATCACAAATAACTCAGTGCACCATGTTGTGTAAAATGGCATCACCGCAGGATTGGTGAAACTTTTGTTTCCTCGAGGGATCATCAGCAAAGTTGTTATAGAAGTTTAACATTTTAAAATCTTCCCTCTAAGCGGGCATAAGTAAAAATGTAACTTTATTTATTTATTTTCCACTGCCTATCTATCTCTCAGTGACCCAGCACTATAGTTTTTAAAGGGATGTTCTTTTCCCCGTTAATTCATAATCATCCTTAACAAAAAGCATGGGGATTGGGGATGGAGGGAAACTTTCAACCAGTGGATAGTAATACTAATCCATGCACCAGTTCAATTTTAATCAGAATAAACAGACTCTCCCCTTAGTGCCACATTAGTTACACATGGAGTCACTTGGAGTAATTCTTAAGAATTTGGATTTAATCCTTTCCAGAGGGGCCAAGGAGCTACAAGGTCCCAACTGAATACCAAACAAAAGTTGCATGTTTGCCTTAGTCAAATGAAAATTTAACACTGATGGGATATGCTGTGCCCTTCTAGAAAAGCTGATTTTAGGGCATTTTGGATTTTATAGTTTTTGTATGTGCTCTAATTGGAAAATCAATGAAAAACCATGCCCAAAGATTTTTTTAGCCACTAGGCATGCAGTCTAGGTCACATTTCAAAAACTAAGACCTTAATTTTAATGTAATTATTGTAACTCATCATTTATTCAATTTATTTAAATTTATTTTTTAAAATCAGTGGAATGGCTTACCTCCAGAAGTTAGAAGCGAGCGCTCCATCACTGAAGGTTTTCAAAAAGAGATTGCAAGATATAGGGTCCCCTGATCGAGCAGGAGGATTAGAGAGACATCCAAGGTCACTCCCAACTCTATTGTTCTATCTTCTTAAGTGCTTCCTCAAAACAATCAGGGTCTGCAGCACTATCTAAAAGTGCTATATTGTGACAAATGAAGGTGAATATACATGTCCCAGGATAATGTTACAGGATCCCATCTGGGTTGGTCACCAGTTCCAGAGGTTTAGTCTTATGAGCTTTCAGACTTATCTTGGTTCCCATCCTCAGGAGACCTCTTTCTTGCTAGCACAGGGGTCTCCAACCTTGGCAATAGTGAGCTTAGGATGATGGTTTACTGTCCAGGCAAGGACACTCTGGTTCTCGTTATTTTGGTTTCCTAAAGCTTTGCCTAGAATTATAATTCATTTCATCCTGGACTCCTGCCTAGGTGAATCATAGACTCTTGTCTACTTGAAATAATTTTACTAGAAACATATTTGTTGAAGACCATTTCCCCCTTACATTTCCCTAGTTTTAGATTTTTGAAAATTATTGGCCAAAAATGTTGGTCTTCATTCTGATTGGGTTTAAGGGCCTTCCGGATCTGAGACTTTAACATGTTTGGTGCTGAATCGGGTGTCACTGCCCCAGACGCATCTGACTTGAAAACTGAGGGTCTTTCTGGACTCACAACTCCTGCTCAGGTTGTATGCCAGTTACACTTGTTCTTGGATTGTGAGGCTCTGCTCGCAGGTATATATACCCTGGTCAGGAAATACTTTGTATAGATTATTGCAATTCTGGGAGTTGAAGTCCACCAGGCTTAACGTGGCCAAGGTTGGAGACCCCTGCTCTAGATGGAGCTGCCCTTGAACAGTATCTGAAAGCTTCAACTGGTGCAAAATGTAGTGGCATGGGCAGTTATATGTGCCCGCCTAAGAGGACAGATGTTACATCTTTGCTTTGTGAGCTGCATTGCTTGCTAGTTTGCTGCTGGAACAAATTCTAGGTGCTGTTTTTGAGTGTTAAAGCCCTAGATGGCATGGGTCCAAGTTATCTGAGTGATCACCTCTTCCAAATTACAACTATCCATCCAGTCAGGCATGGCAGGAGAGAGATGTTCGTGGATTCTGTCTCTGAGAGTCCCATCTGATGGTACCTAAGAGGTGAGCCTTTCCAATCATAGTCCCTATCCTCTGGAATATCATCCCTCTTGGGATGAGGTTAGTTCCATACTTAATGTCTTCCAGAAAACCCTTAAAACATGTTTTCCCCCCAACAGGCCTGGGAAACTCCTGGGTGGTTGTATTATGCAGGCTATTTCCCCACTTGTGGTTTTGATTTGATCTATTATTACTGTTTAATTGTTTTTAATTGGTTTTGAGTATGTCTTAATAGTAGGTTTTATTGTATGCCACCCAGTCACTTTGTGTGAGATAGGGAGCCCTATAAATTTTGACAAATGAATAAAGAAAAGGCTTCTCTTTGTTGGTGAGACAAATAATGACGTAGTTTTGGTTGAACATCAGCTCAGATTTAAGATTGCTGTAAACTTCTGAAAAACTAAATTCAGCAAGCTTTCTCTAAATTTAGCTTTCATTTATCAGAATGTAACCACTCAAAAATTATTTTCATGTTCTAAAACCATCTTTATCAATTTTCCTTTTAAAAACCTTGTTAGAGGCCAAATTTCCCCAATCTTGTACTCTCTACTTTGTTAAAAGCAACAAGTCTATGAATTCAGAGTGAGCACTGAGATTGAGAGGAAAAATCCTTAGACTACACTACAGCCTCAATGAATGTTGAGAAGCATTGTTGGAAAATGAAATTTGAATCATTATGTTTGGAATTCACATTCCTTTGACTTTTCCCTCTGCACTCTTAGTACACTAGAGGTCACTGTGATACCACCGCAAGGCTACTGAAGAAGGGACTTTAATTAAATGTTTGGCGGCACTGCCTCCTGGTAGTTTCCGTTGTTCTTAATACTTTATTAAGATTTTAAAGAAAATGGAACAATCTATAATTTAGTTTATTTTTAAAGAATGTCAAGAATGATTTAAATTTGCATATTAACATATCAGGGAAAATATTGTAACTGTTTGCTGTCAGGGACCAAGAGTGTTTTTCTTCAGCAAATCTATAAACTTAATTTGGTACTCTTTTTGGTAAATGAGACCCACTGATTCCAGTTGGGCTAAATCACTCTTTTAGAAGCAAGTCCACAGACCTCCCAAGCTCAGATAAGGGAGGACAAAGCTGTGTAATGTTACCTAAATTATTTCAGAGTGGTTGGTTTTGTGGGGGGTGTTTTCCTGGAACCCTGACGTTGGTATTTTATGGAAATATTAAAACTCCCACAATCTTGCTTTCTTTACTCAGGGAAAAATATAGATCCTTTCCCCCTTAATTTATTCTTCAATAATTCACAATTATTGAATAATTCACAATTAATTCACAATTATTCTTAAAGCAAGGCACAAAATCAATGCAGTTATGTAATAGCATGAATTATATTTCCCCCCTATCATAGAAATGTATAAAAGACAAACTTTTTTAAAAATATATATTTTGGTACAAAATTGCAGGCAGCAAGCAACAAGTAAATCTGTAAGAAGCTGTGGCAGCAGAAGATGGGGGAAACCCAGCCCAAATTATGAAATAACTCTTCAAGGAGCAAAAAAGCACCAAGAAGGGAAAATAAATTCTTCATGCACCTGAGGTTAGTTGGCATTCCCATTATCATGTGAGTAGACAGGATGCTGGATACCTATGTTTCCGAGAGGTGTACATCCTGAAGAGCTTCTGTTTATTACTATAAAGCTTACTAGGAGGGAGGGGAAATAGAGGATCATATTACTAAGCATACCAGGGGATGAAAAGAGTTAGGTTTTCCATGTGAGCCAAGCCAGTCTTGCTTTTATTTTCAACCAACAAACAAAACATTTATAAAATTACTATTAAGTATACAATATTAAACAAGCTATAATAAATAATATTTAAAAATTACCCTCAAAAGTCATGAAATATTTATATTCCCTGAAAATATGACTACTGTAATGTAAGAATTTTATAAAAACCTGTTTATCATAGAAACCAACTTTCCTAACATAACATTCATTTCTCTATTGACCTCTGAGGAACATGTAACCTATTTATGTTTTCAATATAAATCCTACCAGGGAATTTTTATTCAGACTATACAGACATTTTAACATGCTTAAAATTGGGCATTAAATTAACCTATTGGCATCCAGGTGGCTGGATGGAGTCACTGAAGCAGTCAGTGTGAGCTTAAATGGACTCCAGAGGATGATAAAGGGCAAGAAGGCCTGGAGGAACATTGTCCATGGGGTCACAATGGGTCGGACACAATGGGTCGGACACAATGGGTCGCGACTAACAACTAATTAGTATCTTACTGTATGTATAATAATACATCCCCAAAATAGATGGGATAGTTATGAATAAGCACTATTTTGTTAGAAAAGGAAATGTTTTTTATAGTAACAGTCATAAATATGTAACATGCAGTAAAATAGGAGAAAACCCTAAAATCTTACATAAAAATTAAGATTTCAGATAAGCCTATAATGTTAATATTGGTAGCTTATTGAAATATTATTACACTTATCTTTTGAAAACACAGTTATTCATGTGACAAGTTGGTTTGTTAATGTAACTTATCATAAGGCTATATCCATGTGTTTAATTGTCCTTTTAAAATGCTTAATTTGTATATTGATACGAATAAATACATTTGAAATGCTAGTAGACGATAGCACTATCTATAATACTCTAGCATGCCAACAGTTTTAGCTTGGGAAGATGACAGTTAAAATTCCTGTTATGTTACTTATGTTCACTATAAGGCGTCTGGTGGCAAGGAATTGTTAATTCAGATTATTCTGTTTAAGACTGTTGTGCATTAAACAAGAAAATAACTATATGTCTGTATAATGAGATTAACTACATGAAACATGAACACAACATAGAGGGAATATCCACTAAACAAAGAACTAAACCTAAGTTGTGATCATTATGACCTATACCTAAAATAAAAAAGGCAGTTTGTTTTATTGAAAGTGGTTTATTTAATGAATATATATTCATTAAATGTATATGTATTTGTATGATACAGGTTTGAAGAAAATCCAGTTTGTAAAGTTGCTGCCCTGAGGTGGAATGCCAATTGGAAAAAAAGGAAAGAAAAAGTTTAGATATTTGAAATACCAGTATTTTAAATACTAATATGAACAATTAATGAAAACCTTGTTAGCAAATTCAGTTTTGAAAGGTACTGTATTTGTTAAGAATTATTGGCAATATTTTTCTTACATATAGGCAATTACATTTCCTGGGAACCTGTATTCCTGCACAGTTTGGTTTTTTATTAATAATGTTGGAACATTAACAAACCATATACAATCAGTACTGTCCTTGATCTAATAAATTTAATGCTGCTATAAGACATTCTAGCTAACTTTAGATTTATATGCCCAATCTTAGAGGTAGATTTTGATGTACAATGGCAATTGGGATCGGAATATCACCATTAAGAGATGCAGTCACAAAGCATGACCACAAATGCTCAACAAATCTCAGTCATTATTAACCGGATCATGATTGTTAGGTGAGGCAACTTTCTACCAACATATTAATGGAACAGCTGGCAGGAAATTGTAACTAAGGCAGGTAAATGGCTGGTGCTGGATAGAGGACAGAGTGAGGGAATGCACAGGGTTCTAGGGAGAGTCAAGTAGGATGGTATGACACAGGGAGGGTACACAAGAGATGTCAAGTGGGATGGAGGGAGTGTGAGGGAGGTGCAATAAAGGTTGGGGAGTGTGCCCAGGGGAATGTAAGTGGTGAAGAG
Source organism: Calamaria suluensis (assembly GCA_032468135.1). Taxonomy (NCBI): domain Eukaryota; kingdom Metazoa; phylum Chordata; class Lepidosauria; order Squamata; family Calamariidae; genus Calamaria; species Calamaria suluensis. Next base: position 146,141 of record JANHFP010000867.1, on the reverse strand, counting down.
GGATGGAGCAGCAGGAGGATATGCAAATTTAAATATGTGACTTTCTCTGCTGTCTTCCCCACTGACTGTCTGGGGAAGCCAACAGAGGTTATAAATAGCAATTACATGATTGTTGGATGCATGTGAACTGGTTGTAAATGTGAATAGGTTACCAAACACCTAGATCATGATCCTGTGACTATAGGGGTGCTTGAATGGCTGGAATTATAAGGATTGGTTGTATCAATCATTCATTCAGCCACGTTCAACTTCCAAAAATTGCTGAACAAATGGTTGTAGGTCAAGGACTTCCTATATTTGTATTTTAGGAGAAAAATAATAATTGATGTGAGTAAAAGAGAAAAAGATTAACAAATAACTAGAATGCCTATTTAAACTATAGATTTTAGGATACAAATTTCAGGATGACAAGAAGGTTGAGTAGTGTGTCAATAAATCTAGCTAAGTGCTTCTATCACCCTACATCAGTGGTTGGTTGCTCCTGGTTCAGACCGGTTCGCACGATCCGATAGAGGTGACCGGATGACGTCAGTGAACTGGTTCCCTCCCACCCACCTGGCATGTTTTTCACTTTTTTTTCCCATTTTTTCATCATCTCTCCTCTTCTAAATGCTGGTGCGCAAGCGCAGAGCACATGTTTGCCATGTGTGTTGCAGTGCATGCCTTAATATGCATGTGCAGAGCATGTCAAATGTGCATGTTTCACTGTGCATGCATGGCATGGATGTTTACGTGGACATTTATGCAAAATTTGCATGCCAAACATCCGAGAGGAGAAATGGTAGTAAAGGTAAATAGGAGTCACCCCTACCCTACATACATATTTGAAGTCCAGTGGAACAGTGACTTAAGTCTCACATACTTTTAAACAAACAAATCCAATTCATAGGAAAAAAAACTTTTATTTCTGGCCATTATTTACATTTAAAAAGAACATATTTATCAGAAGGCAACATAACAAAGAGGATGGTTGTCAAATTTTTAGTCTGCTTATATAGTAATCTTCCAGGGATACCTGTCCAATCATGCTGGAAATAATTTCATGCTCTAAATGAGATTTTTATGATCTGTTGATGCTGCCACCAAACCTCCAAGATATTTTGACTTACAGTTCCCATAGTGTATCAGCAGCAGATCAAAACTTGAGAGATACTTGGTTGGAGAAAGATGAGCAAAATGCAAGTGAAGACAACCAGATACGTTCCAAATATTTTGTAACTCTCATTTGCTCCAGCCAGCATGATTAATGACATGGTATGATGGAAAATATAACTAATCACCTGCAGGGCATTGGATTGCTCAATCCTCAGGTAGCCAGTTATATACAAAGACTGAACCAAATCAGAATTCTTCCTAAACTTTAGCTGGTATTTAATAAATGGATCTGTCAGATCTTGGTTATTTGGTTGAACCTGATGACTGCAGCTGAGGACAACAGCAGGCTTTTCATCTTCTGATAGTAGTCTTTCCTGCCAGGTAGCTAGTTTCAAATGTCTGACTAGCAGGGTAGTCAAAATATTCAATTTCTTTAAATAATGACAGAAGTGTATATGTACAAGAGCCTGATAAATGATTCAAAGGTACATGAAAATAAGGATAAAAAGCTATGTAGCTACCACAATGTATCTCCCCCCCATGTATGTATATATATATATATATATGTTCATCTTTTTACTTTAGATGATTTAATTCAGACTTAAAATCTATTTACTTTACATTTTCATTCTAGGAACTTAAGGACGTATGTATATTACTCCCAAATTTTTATCCTCTCCATACCTTATCTGGTTAATTAAACTAAAAGATAGTGAGTTTTTCAAAATAATCCTGCATGCTTTCTAGATGAACTGGGATTTACATGTGGGTAGCCTCATCCTGGTTCAACTTTATAATCTTTATAGTATATTGGTTTTTAGTCATTCTTTCAACACACCAACTACACCAGTAGAATATATGATAGAAAAGACTAACCTTAAACCCCTGTTTGCAAAGGCAAATTGCCATGGAATCTGAATATAGCCCATAGTATTTTTATGAATCAAAACTATTACTTAAGCATATCCTACACTGACTATATTTTCAAAGTTCTTTACAAAAGCAGAGCAGAAATGTTTGTTCAAATTAGACAAAATAGTCTGATTAGTTTAAAATCCTCTCTATCTTAACAGATATGGAAAACTCCTTAAGCCTTAATTATCTAAAAAGCTATACCAAATTATACAGAAATCTGTCCTTTTCCTGTTTCTTAAGAGAAGAACTTTCTGGCTTGAGCGACATTTGCCTGCTTCATAATAATGATCTCCCTAGGAAAGGTTTTCCTCCTTTCTCCTAATTTAATTCAAGAACAGCCTTTAATTATCTTGCAGTACAACAATATATTTCCATTCCCAAAGTGGTGTAACATTTCCAAAATAACATTTAAGATTTTAAACAATATACATAAAAACACTACAAACCTGCTTGATGCTTCCCCTTGTTCTTTCCTTCATGAGTCAGATAACAGAAGAGAGAGGGTTTTGGGGAGGAAAAAAATTGGTTATGCTGGCAGTCATGTACCCATCATGATGTGGTTACAAATATTATTAAATAATTTTAAAGTTGCAATTGGATTTGTTAATTAAATGAATGCTTTAAAAAATTGTAAGCAAATATTTTTTTAAAAAAAAGCAAGCACAAACATCCAAGCATGGATTTGTATTTATAGTGACATTTTTTAAAAAAATGCTATGATAATGCATGCTCAACATGCTTATTACACATGTTTAGAGAAAGAGTTGATAAAGCATTTATTAGGCAAAATGCAGTGCTCATATACAAAATAACAGAGAACTGTAGCTATCTGTGGTAATGAAATTAATGTAATCACTGAGACTAGGGATGTCTTATAAAAGGACCAATTGCATTTCTTTTTGGCCATAACTATCTTGCAATATGTAGAGCTGTGGCTTAATTGTTTGTTTATAACAGAGGTTCCCGAACTTGTCAGCTTAAGACTTGTGAACTTCAACTCCCAGAGTATTCCAGCCAGTTCAATTCTGGGAGTTGAAGTCCACAAGTCTTAAAGCTGACAAGTTTGAGAACCTCTGGTTTATAAGAACTGAAAACTGATATGGTCAATATTACTTTACAGCTTGATGCCTAATAAAATTGCTATGCTATACAAATTTATTCCAAAAACTAACCCAACTGCTCTTTCTGCTACAGAAAGCATTAAATATGCAAAATACTGGACTAGGTTTTAAGGATAAGATACTTCTAATATTGTTACAGCTGCATATGTACCCCTTTCAAACATTTTTTACCATAATTGAGAGAAACATGCATCATTATTATTATATTTAAAGTAACATTTATGCAAAAATAGGAAATTAGTACATATCTGTTGATTACATTCTACAACAAGATGCAGTGGGAAGATCACAGTAACTTGCTGCCTATCTAAGAACAATATACTGGACAATAAAGATTTTGCTTCCTGAACACTTTTGGGTATGTTCTTATAGATTTTTCGCTACTAATCACAGAAATAAGCTGTAATTTAACCTTTCATGTACCATTTTATAAAAATAATCTGTTTTTATACAATGGCCATGCTGCACACATGAAACAAACATACAAAAATATGGAACTGTGTTGAGGCACATCTAGTATACCAACTGGAAGTACAACTGGAATATCTGTGGAGCTCTAAGAGTAGGGGCTTTGCTGCTTTGAAATTCAGTTCAGATATACCAAGTACTATTACTGTTGTGAATGGAACCGCTATGCAAGAAATGGCCACTCAGAAATAATTTTGTTCCAGGACAGAAAAGTGTGGCACCTAAACCAATTGTTAACCTGACGAAGATATTTTTCCTCTGCTTTACACAAAATCTGGACTGATGAAAAAAATTATGAAATCAATGAACAAGGAAGGTTAAGGTTTTCGTTTTTTGAGACAAATGTTTCCAACAATAATTGATGGCAAGAATAAGGAAGGCAATTCTATTGGTTTGCAGATCAGACACATCATCAATGACAAGCACTGTGAAGATATAGTGGGGCCAGAGAAAATTGTCTGGAAATCATTCAAGAATTTTCTTGGCATTCATTCAGTTGGTTGACAAATTTCATACAGCATACAAGATCATGAAGTGGGACCTGTCACTGAAGATTCATTTTTTGCATTCACACTTGGACTTCTTTCCAGAAAATCTGTTGAATTCTTGCAGCATGTTGGAAACATTATGAAATTAAATACATTATAGTCATTAAAAGTTAGTTTTGATATTTCAGGATTCTTACATGATACAGTCATTCTGAAATTATATTTGTGTTCAGTTTGAAGGACTCTGGCATAAACGCCAAAAGTTTTTTAGGAAGCAAAATTTGAAAAAAAGAAAACTAAGATTGTACATTTGTTGATAACACTCTATCACAAGATGAAGTCAGAAGATCACCTTGACTTGTTACCTAGCTAAGAACATTATCTGAAGAAATAGTAAAAATCTATCTGTGCTCTGCAAATGCAAAGTCACACATTTTTCTTTTACTGAAAATGTTGTTTCCCAAGAATCATATCAGTGTGATTAAATAATGACTGAAATTGGTAAATACTCATTGTGAGTTTCATCACTAACACCCTCCTACATGTTTCTCATAGAAAGAGGAAATATATGACTCTAAAGGACAAAACAGACAGTAAGGTGATATTTACGCTTCTTTTAAAAAAGACATATTGTACTGCAGTGGGAGTAGCAATAGAGTTTTGTGTTGAACTGATCAACAGAAGCTTTTTTTTGTCTAAATGCTACCAACCAAAGGTTGTGTTAGTGCAGATTAATATGATACTTTGACCTTAATTGATTTGCACAGTGGAAAATTCAAGATGCAAAGTGAGAAAAAAAACCTGTTTCATCTTCCATTTATAAGCAGAATTAGTATGAGCAAGCAATGGAAGTCAGTATAAATAGTACAAATCCAAAAATGCATACATCCCTAACTATGTGAAGTGAGATGAATTAACTCAATCCAGTACCTGCCTAGATGGTGTTAAAAGGATAGGTTTCAGCAAGGATTTGAGGACTGCAGAATTCTCTAATGTTTAATTATAAAATTTGTTAAGAAGCAAAATAAAATAGAAATTAGACTGATCTTATTTGGAAGAGGTGTTTCTGCCCCCGTTTGCTACCTGAGTTCCTCAGTGAAAGAAAATAAAAGGAAAGAAGTGGGGAAAAGGGAAAGTAGAAAGACAAAGACAAAAACCACAGACTGATTTGCATAATCTCAAAAGCAGATATCAAGTACACCACCAGCTGCCATATTTTTACCTACTTTGTAGGGCTGCAGGTATGTAAGGCCTTCAAATGAGGCTTCCAGGTAGCAATGGAAACCGATTTCTCATCAGCTGCATAACTACGCCATACACACTACGTGCAGATATATGATAAAAGAAAAAGGCAACAAAAATGGAGAAGCATATTAGTAAACTGATACAAGTATTGCCTTTTGTAGCATTCACAGCACTGATACATGCCTGAGGGATGGAAGACTATATTCATAATATCGCCAGGTGGCTGTCAGGTTTGTTCGTCTTGAATCAGTAGAATAAAACCGCCAAGTAGCCTGATTTGAGGAAACAATAGAAAGTACAACAGATCTAGCAATATGTGAAATGAAGCGCTATTAATAGGATGGAAAATTGGGATTTTGTTCAAACTGGATACAATTGAATTATTCGATTTGGAAGGGCTGTGCTTGCACAAAGTAATGAAGATTTGAAATTTAAGGATTTAAATATAGAAGAAAACAATAAATAGGAAAGTCTTCATTATATTTAAAATTCTGTTTTTAAGTTTTGTAAACCGCCCCGAGTCCTAGGAGATGGGGCGGTATATAAGTCGAAAAAATAAAATAA
>JANHFP010000867.1:115773-126770 GCA_032468135.1 Calamaria suluensis | reverse complement strand
TGTCATTACAGTATTATTTCTCTCCAAAGAAATGTTCTTTACAGTTCTCATTGTAAGACGGGCCTGCAGTGTACAGTACTAACATACTGTAAACTCTTTGGGCTAAAATGGACTTTCATACCAGAGTCTCAATAAGTACCATTACAGATGTCAAGGCTTGTTCCTTCCACGTCTGATTCAAACATCAGAATCTAGGCGAGTGATGGCTAACCTTTTTGCCATTGCATGCCAAAAGCGGGGGAAGTGCGCCAGGCAGGGGTTGCCTACGTCTCTACACCCATAATTCTATGCGCTGCCCCCCCCTACGTTTGGCACGCAATGGCTGGGTAGGCCTGTTTTTCGTGCTCCACTGGCTCCAGAGCCTCTCTAGGAGTCTTGGGAGGGCAAAAATCGGCTTTCCCACCCCTCTGGAGGCCAGAAATGACCCATTTACCAACTTCCAGTCCCACTGGATCTGTGCTCGCGTGCTAGCCAATATGGCTCCGCATGCCACCTGTGGCATGTGTGCCATAGATTCGCCATCGCTGATCTAGGCAGTTATGGATTTGACCATCGGACTAGCTGTTCCATATGCAAAAATGCATTAATACTACCATTTGTGAAGATAATAAAAGGCTCAATCTCTTTTTGAAATGTTGCTTTTAAAGTGCTAGGAATTTATCTCTAATTAGTTTAATAAAGATAAATTATATTTCCAAAATGAATGCAGAGCCAATTAAGAGCTGAAGCATTAACAAAGAACTATCAAAATCCTTATTTTCTTTTAGGCCTAATCATTCCGCAGAGTTACTCTTTCACTAAAGCTGTATTAGCTTGTTTGATCAGGAAAGAACCTGAATGATCTGGCATTCATCTGATCATTGCCAGGCACCAGAGAGTAGGGAGATGTTTCCAAGATCTAGTTGATGAAAAATAAATAAGCTTATAGAAAGGATAATGCCAACTGCCACCTACTTTTAATGACAATAAGGATTAACGTATCAAGAGCAGAGTCCTTCCTATTAGATGTCTTAGACCTCTAATAGGAAGGAGATTTTTGTATAAATGAGAACCAAAAGATTAAAAAAGGAATAACATGCAATATTATTGAAGAACAAAATCCACTCTGTTCTTTTTCACAGTCAACAGGTTCTGAAGCTGTGATGAAAAATATTGCAGCATTAAGTGTATTGGAGATCTCTTGCTCCATTTGAACCATGTTTCTAACACTTAAAGGAGTTCTTAAGCAACCTAGCAGTTGGAAAGCATGTAAACGATGCAAGTAGAAAAATAGGGACCACCTTTGGTGGGAAGGTAACAGGGTTTTGTGCGCCTTTGGCATTGTGTCATGCTGGCCACATGACCACAGAGATGTCTTAGGACACAGCTGGCTCTTCAGCTTTGAAACAGAGATGAGCACTGCCCCTTAGAGTTGGGAACGATTAGCACATATGTGTGAGGGGAATCTTTATCTTTGCCTTTAAGCAACAGAGCTGAATGATGTACTCAGTGTACGTAAAAGCAATTTAGGTTTCATTCTAAATCTACATTCAAAATTATTTGGGGGAGGCAGGAAGGTAGAATTCACTCATATTTCTCCAAATAGTAGTGTGCATACTAAAGGAGAAATATGCAGTAAACAATAAATATTCGTATTTCTTGATCTAGATTTTAAAACAATTTAATTTCTTTCCATGATATAACTATATTTCATCTGATGTGTTACAATGAATATAAATCTGGACTGATGACAAATTTGAATGCTGTCATTTTTAGTAGCTTTGGACAAGCATAGAACATGAGGTCTGACTCTCACATCACATCAGCCAAAATAACTGCTTTGGGTGATGAACCACGATGGCTAACAAAATCAGGTCAATTCCCTAGCTGCTGCCTCTTGGCTTGATGTTCAAAGGAATGACTTTATAATGTTTAAACATTCTAGGATTTCCAGTGAGGATTCATGAAGAACTAGATGACCCTGAAAAAGTGGGAGTCAGGGTGGAGATTGGTGACCAGATGATGAATTTTGGCTGGTGAAGTCTTTGACAAAAAGAAAGATTGTGAGGTAACAGCTTCTTGTGAGTAGGCTGAAGAAATGGAGGTTTTTGTAGCTTATTTGTGAATCGAGTGGATGGGAGTTGAAGGGTTTCAAACAAGCTCACAGTCATAATGCAGCCTATGTGGACATTATTTCTTAATCATGTTAAATACAAGTGGAAGAACTTAAAACATTTTTTAATAAACAGCAAAAGGGTGATTAGCATGTGATTTTGGCAAATTACAAATGGTCCAGATAGATTTGAAATAAGATTTTGAAATTAATCATAAGAATTCTCCCTGTGGGAAGATGCTATTCTTTTGAATTCTTAAAAATAAATGATACGATAGGACTTTAAAGGTTGGACGTTACAGGAAAACATGGAGGAATTGAAGATTACAATTAAAGGAGAAGGAAACTTAAATCTGTCTTATAAATACAGAATTAGCAGAATACTTTAACATTAGATGTACCGAAGGATGTTTGTAAACAATGGAGTCAGAAGTTAATTTGAAAAATGTCTGCCATTTAAAAAGACATTACGGAAGATGTTACAAACCGGAGCATAGACAAACTCAAAGAAGTAGTGCAAGATTGGAAGATGTGGAGAGACCTGGCCTGTAGAATCACTAAGAGTCAGACACAACTGAATGGACAACATCAATGTCATGACTGCTTTATTATTATGTCATTAAGCATTTATTATGTAATTACAGCAATCAAACCTCAAACATTAATAAAATGTGATATAAGTTTAATTTTTAAGATTTTAATGTGACTGTTATAGTTAGTGAAATCTGTAATCTATCTCTTATGAGTTTAATTATAAAACAGGGCATTCCAGCATGTAGAACTACCATCCTTTTCTGGTTCAGAAAAGCAACAGTCACCTTTATGAATGAATCACTGCAGGGCGTAAAGTGTAGGTGGTACACATTCAAGGCATTGGTAGCGAATTATTAAGTAGGATATTATACAAGTGTTATCTGAAATAGGAAGCACTCTTAACAAATGATGCAATCACTTGGCAATGCCACATCCTCGAGGGATGTGCCCATCTGTTGGGATGCATCTTTTAATAAGCATTCCAAATGAAAAGAAAACACATTCCAAATGAATAAAAAAATAATCTCTTTACTAAATCTGATTTATTTATTCATTTAATTTGTATGGCAGCTCATTTGCCAAGTACTTTTAAATCCCTAAATGGCCAGGCTATGTAAGAAACTACCTTTCCCTTTATATGATTTTCCTGACTCTATAAAAAAGAAATATTTTACTAATGGAAAAAATAACACAATAAGGGTGTAAACATTTGGTTAAGAAGACAGAAACTATGTATCTGGGCAAGAAGGACAGGGTAGTTTGAATGAGAAGGTATAGGTGGAAGATAAGTATGGGAGGCATATGTGTATGAATAAGAAGGAAAGAGAGAAAAATGGCTATGCATTAAATTCTCTTAAAAATGTAGAGAATATATTTTTGTTTATGTCTATGTTTAGGTGAAAGGATATGAGCACATCAGTTTGAGCATGAATCAAAGAAGGAGAAGTATTGAAGATGTCAGAGTATGAATACTCCATAGATCAGCCAATGGGCACTATTTGGATAGACGTGGTAACAGGTCAACCAATGGGGACTGTTTTTGGAAACTGAAACATAGTATTTGTTTGTATGGGACCATAAGAGACAGTTTGGAGTCTGCATGTGGCTGAGACTTGCTGAAAAATATATAGGAGTTGGTTTGGACTCTGCAATATGAGTCTCAGCACAATATATTATCCTCTGTAACTCTCTACTCTGTAATGACTTGCTTCTATGAATATTGCTTCTGCGTTCCTGATTTGTATGCTGAATTCTGCTGTTTGGTATTGTATATAAAGACATTTTTGTATATAATTTGAACCCTGCTGAAGTTCATTTACTTGTGTCTGATTGTGTGTGCTGCAACAAACTCTGGCAGAAGGATACATGGATGATGGGGAGAAAGAGAGGGAGACAGAAGGAGAAAGCAAACAGGCAAGATCTCAACCACTTTTTCTTTAGCTCCTATAGTTTTGGATTTGGCTAAAATCACAGCTAGTATATAGACCCCAACTACTTTCCCTCAACCTATCAATGCTTCCTTTACCAAGATACAATATAATAGGTTCATTGATTTAATAAGTTTCAAAAGGATATTAAATACTGCAAAGAGTAAACCTGATTTCCTCAATCTGCTATGCTCCAGTTATGTCAAGACAGCAACCTCCTAGCATTCCCAGCCAACCATGGATATTTTTTGGAAATTTATCAAGTTGTACTCTCAATCCAAAGGGCACCAGACTGGGGAAAGTTGGTTTATATTACAAAGATTTATTTTGTACTTACTGTGCCCCACCACAGAGCATCTGCATATGTAGAAAACTGAGCATTTGCATCTTTTTCAACCAGATAGACAAGGAAGGATGAAAAAATAAGTACTAAAAATCCAATGTACCAAGCTGTGATTAACTCCTGTAAGATAAAATAAGAATAAAAAAATAAATATGTCTGATAATTTATCTGAATTCGTGTACTTGTTGGAATATAAGATTAACAGAGTTCACTTTTGTTAAATGTGAAAAGTTCCTTGAGTATACAAATTATCCCTTAGTTTAACAAATGTAATTATTCATGCTGTTTTAGGCCCTCAGAATTCAACCTACTTCATTTATGCCAGAAGTTGGATATATCTAGTGGGCTTTTTAATTTTTTTTGTTCAATCAGCAGAACTTATTTCAACGACAAATCTCAAATTATCTTAAAAAAAATATTGCAACTTTCAAAAGAGAATTTCTGTTTTAATATACAGATTGCAGTCATCTAAAAGATCACACAGGTTTTTTTCCAATAAGAATAATTTGTTCCATGGTCCTTTGACTTCTGAAGTTAGAAGGGACCGATGGAGTGATGGATGGATAACAGATCAGTGCTGGTTTGGTCCTGGTTTGGTCCTGGTTAGTAAAACCGATAGGAGGCTCCGCCCACCTGCCTGAAAGTCATCATAGATGATCTGTGCATCCGCAGAAGCTTCTGCAGATGTGCAGAACTGCACATGCTCCTGATGCAAACCAGTAGTAAAGGTAAGTGGAATCCACCCCTGTAACAGATGTATACATGTATGCACACACTCATGAAAGGTCAACACATATCAAAATATTGCAAGTTATTTGGATCACTCATTTAAATTTGGAATTCTCTTTTTTGCAGCATACATTCAAAATATTCACAAAAATTAAATATATGGACGGGCCCCTACCTTACTATGTGCATAAACCACTGAGCCTAACAATTTCCAAGTTCCTCCTCTTCGGTCCATGCGTACCATACGAAGAATCTGTAGGAAACGAAGACTTCTGAGTGCTGATGTTGCAAAAATGTTACCCTGAGTTTTTGCAGAAACAACTGCTATTGAAGCGATGAGAACAATGATGTCTGAAAGAAATACATCACAAAATATATTAATGCACACAGGGACATTTATGGTCAATTAGCATGCCAGCATCTGATGAACTTGATTATTGTTGTTTAATGTTAAATATTAATTAGGAATTAGGAACTGAAATAAATAGCATCTATCTCTTAGAGAAAATGTTCATATCTGGTGATTACCCAATTTTTCATAGAAACTCTATCACATTATTCTTAAGGCTCAATTTTATTTGGTGTGCTATTTAAAAACTAACTTGGGAGAAATTATCTAGAAATCACTTAGTAGCATTTAGGAATTGTCAGATGACAGCAGCAAAGAGTAATCTTTGAGAAGGAATCTCTGAATAAGAAAGACACATAGATAGATAAGAATATCCTTTGAAGAAAAAATGCTCTTTAAATATATGGGCTTTTCTGAGGTAATTTATATTAATGTTGCAATTAATTTCATGCTTAAAAGACAAATATGATTATGTTTCTCTTCTTGCATAATCAAATGAGTTAAATAATTGTTTTTTAATTATTATGTTTATTTAGTAGCAACAATCTATATGTGATTTCTGATAGCTTTACTCCAAGTTTAATTTGCTGGTGTGATGGATATTTGGTACGGTCCAGATGGCAATAATTACAAAACAATCATTGTAGGTGGTTATCATAAGTAAGATTTGTGCAAGCTTATTCATAAATATACTGTGGGATGAAGCCAGGGAAAAGTGCCCAGTGGCAAAGCTGAAAACATTTTTTAAAATCCCATTTACAATCTGCTCAAGTGATAGTGATATATTGATATATGTTTGGGATAAGTGGCAAAGAAACTGAGGGATAACTGAAGTAATTACATCAGTATCATGTACTTGACTATTAAATTTATATGCATGCAACTTATATTATTAAGGAAACAAGATAAGAGTTTATAAACATGATTTGATGTATGATAAGATATATTGAGGCAGTATTCAGATTCTCATGTTCTGATAATATTTTTACTTAGTTTTATATACAGTGCAGCGTTTTTCTCTTAAACAGATTTTGATTAGAGGCAACTTAAGTTACTTAACTGATCTACCTTAAGGCAGGGATGTCAAATTGGTGGCCTATGGGCCAGATGTGTCACATGCAGGCCACACCCACCCCAGCTCTGCGAATGGGGGAAAATGTCATGAAATGTCACATGATGGCAACGTGATTCGGCAAGTTTGATGCCCGTGTCTTAAGGAAATTATCTGAATGTTATTGTCTGATTCCTTTCAGAGGTTGGAATACAATTCCAAATTCTTCAGAGCATCCTGTATGTGAGAATCTTGTTAATTGCCAATCTGGGAAATAAGAGGTTTCAGTCTTTCCAGTATTTGTCATCCTGTTTCAACAACTTTTGTCTTTTAAGCTAAAAGGAACTGAAGTACTTCAGAGGTCACAGTAATCCTGAATGATGCAGCAGCGGGTGAAAATTGATTTCTACTATTGCTGCTATTATACTGTTCTAAGATAGAAAGGATTCAGAAAATTGGATAATCTACTTGAATTACAGTACCTACTTTTAGCATCTAATACATCTTGACCATTTCAAAAGTGGGAAAAGAGAACAATTTAATGTTAGTTTTCCTTATGTCTGTCTCAATCAAAATAATTTAACTACAGCACTTAGACTTTCTTCACATTAAATAGGTTTTCTTTTTTTTTCTTTTTTAAATATTTTTAATTGAAATTTAACATATGCATGACTTACAATATAAAAACCAACGAGAACAAGTACACCAAGAAGAAAAAATGAGGGAAAACAACAACAACAAACAAACACAAAACACAAAAAAACAAAAACAAAATGTTCATAACACTTATAAACACTATAACATATATACAAGTATTACAACATTTTGTATCTCTATATATACAATAAAAACAATACAGTCATCTATCTCTATCATATTAACAACTTAATAATCAGTATTCTTCACTTTACACCTATATAGTAATATCCTATCTGTGTATACTGTTAACTATTACATTTTTCCTTCTCTTATCACATTACTTATTGTTTGTATTTGGTCTCTACCCATTCATACCATTTTTGCCACATTTGGTAATAATCAGATTCTTCCTTGTTTTTCATTTTTATGGACAACCTGTCTCATTAAATAGGTGTTCAATATGACAACCCCATGAACTGAATTACTTAATGGACATTTACGCGCACATGTGAGCGAAGCGAGGGCAAGTGTGGAAAACGAGTGCATCAATCGTTGGAGAAGAGAACCGGTAGTAAAGGTAAGTAGAACCCACCCCTGATATGCTGTATGGAAAATCAGGACAAAGATAATAAATTTGAATATAGTCTGATCTTGTCAAATGGAGTTAATGAATACTTGCAATAGAATGAAATGAATGATTTAATTATGAATGAGAAACCTAAAGTATATGTCAGGAGAAAACAAACTTTATTTATTTATTTTGTCGATTACATGTTAGGTAATATATCTAAGTATAAGCGTGAATTTCATACAAAAATGAATACAAATAAAGAGAACATTAGGACATGAACGGTAGACACGCTGGTGCTCTTATGCACGCCCCTTACAGACCTCTTAGGAATGGGGTGAGGTCAACAATAGACGGTCTTAGGTTGGGGGTTTGGGGGTTTGGGGAAGAAAAAACAGAGTCAGGTAGTGTATTCCAGGCACTGACCACTCTGTTGCTGAAGTCATATTTTCTGCAATCAAGTTTGGAGCGGTTGACTTTACGTTTGTATCTATTGTGTGCTCTTGTATTGTTGTGGTTGAAGGTGAAGTATTTCTTGACAGGTAGGACATTGTAGCAGATGATTTTATGAGCTATGCTTAGGTCGTACCGAAGGCGATATAGTTCTAAATTTTCTAAGCCCAGAATTTCAAGTCTAGTGGCATAAGGTATTTTGTTGCGAACAGAGGAGGACTCTTCTTGTGAAATATTTCTGTACACGTTCGATTGTATTAATGTCAGATATGCAGTGTGGATTAATGCCAGCAGGTGGCGGTACCTGTCCCTAACTTACAGGGGAAAAATTCTTTTGTTTTGCAAAATAGAAGATCCTCTTATGGACTTGGATATACTTTGTATTTTCCTGGAGTCTGTGTAGCCCAAAGGCAATTTTTCATTTATGGCAGCCCAGGTGGTACTTTGTGTAAGTTTGTGTGTGCATTGCAACAGGATATCCTAGATATCTCTCTCTCTCTCTCTCTCTCTCTCTCTCTCCTATAGAATATCTTATTTCTAACATAGTTACTAAAGACATATGGTGCAGAAATCATAATCACAGAAAAGTTAAATTCTTCTCTAGATGACAATGAATAAGCATTTGCAAGAATATCATTTTTGCATTACACTTTTGTTTAGAGATTTATTTAAAACATTTATATAGCTGTCAATAGTGGCTCCGAAGCAAAAATTTACAGACAACATTAAATGAGATAAATTGCTATCCTTGCACCAATTCTTTCAATTACTGTGCTAGTCAAAAACAGGGTAGTAAAAGAAGCAGTAATATACAGATTTGCAAAATAAAAACCATAGTGCCAAATCTGATCTTTTACTGAAATGCTGAGAATGAGGCAGAGTAGTTAAACTGTTAAAATTAGAGGAGGATACGATTCTGAGATAAAGTATCAAGGCAGCTAATTACTGAAGAGGGATTTATTTTTTATTATTTTATTAAATTTATATACCGCCCCTCTCCGAGGACTCGGGGCGGTTTACAGCCACAATTTAAAACAATATCATATGTAACATTTACATTTAAAATTTAAAATCCAAATATTTTAAAGGCTGATCAAGTAAAAACCCAATTTCATTTTAAAACCCCAATTTAAAATTTAAAAACCCCAGTACCAGGTCAACCCAGGCCGGCCAATTTAAACAAGTGGGTCTTTAGCTCCCGGCGAAAAGATGTTAGATCCGGGAGCCTCCGCAGCGCAGGAGGAAGTTCGTTCCAGAGGGTTGGAGCCGCCACAGAGAAGGCCCTTTTTCTGGGGTTCGCCAAACGACACATGGTGGTCGTTGGGACCCTCAGTAAACCTTCTCTGTGGGACCGCACCGGACATGTGGAGGTATTTGGCAGCATGCGGTCTTGCATATCTGAAAACAATGGTGTATCATCCATAGGAAAGCAACTAGATAATGGCCAACATTAATAAATTAAAAGTTTTGTTCATACCAATTCTTATTTGTATCCCAAATCAAATTAGCACTTCCCACCCCTTCAACAAGGTAACCTTGTTGAAAATATTCAAGAAAAATAATCAGTACATTATAGTATGATATATTGTATCTTTGTGCAATTGATATTAAAAATGTAAATGCTTGTTTAAGGTGCCATAAATTCAAATTGTGCCTCATTAAAAGAATCAGTGTCCAGCAACTGGAGAAATGTTACTCATTTTAATATCTAAACTGAATTCTGTTCACAATGAACAGATTTGACTTTAATTAAGATTTTTTTTCTGCCAGTCTGCATATTTTGACACGGATCTATTTTATATCTCGTACCATGATTGGAAGAATTCAATTAAAACAATAATGACTACAAAAGCATTAAAATATTACTATATGACTCATCCGATTCCTACTGGAGACTCTACTTAATAAAGTCAGTTAGTTGCAAATTAAGTCTTTTTAGCAGACTTTGAAATAGGAACGCAAATAAATTTGGTGTATAAAGAGATGTTTTGCCTAGTTGAAATAGGATAATAATAGTCATGGTGCAGAGAGGTTTAATATACTAAAAGGATGTTTTACCTATTGGGTAAAGAATAGAGATTAATGTTTTTTGTGGTAAAAGTGGACTTGAATATAAATTATTGCACCAAATCATTACTTTCAGTAAATATTAATAATATAATGTACAATAGCCTAAAAAAAATCCAATGCTAGCTTGTCAACATGTAACCCTTGTAAAATAAGCAGTGTAATATGATTCCTATGGTAACTAGTATTAATTACAAAGGAGAAAAGGCACCGTTCAATTGAATACTTTCAACCGAATTTGATTATGCAAATTGCAGTGTTTTTTAAAAAGCACCCAGGGTATTTGAATAAGTAAGTGATGGCAGCACTTAGATTAGCAATAAATTGTTTTGCAATTGTGAGCTATCTACCTAATACATTTCACCCCCCTCCCTCCTTTGCATTCCACTTCTAACTACACTGGAGCCATTGATTTCAAAAGAAAGAGCTTTCCCATCCAGGGCTAACTGCCTAAACATGTAATACACAATGTAATACCCAGGACACTGTACAGACAGGTTGATGCCTGTTGTCAACACCCTGCTTGGACTGTGGGCGATTTCTTCTTCCCTATCTATCTCATTCTCTCTCTCTCTCTTTTAGGTCAGATGTGCAGATGTTCACCTAAATGTTTCGTTTTGCCAGGATTTCTTAAGCTTTCTCTCCCTCCCTCTCCCTCCCCCACCCCGGTTGCCGATTTCATGGCAATGCCCACTGATCTGTATTGAAATCCTACTGGATTTCATATATAATACAAGGGGCGTGC
>JANHFP010000867.1:76422-86677 GCA_032468135.1 Calamaria suluensis | reverse complement strand
GTGCTGGAGAAGACTCCTGCAAGTCCCTTGGACTGCAAAGCAATCCAACCGGTCAGTCCTAGAGGAGATCAACCCTGTCTGTTCTGTAGAAGGCTAGATCCTAAAGATGAAACTCAAATACTTTGGCCACCAAATGAGAAGGAAGGACGACAGAGAACTAGGTGGCTGGATGGAGTCACTGAAGCAGTAGACATGAACATGGATGGACTTCAGAGGATGGTGGACAACAGGAAGCCCTGGAGGAATGTTGTCCATGGAGTCATGATGGGTCAGACACGACTTTGTAACTAACAACGACAACAAAAATCTCTTCTTTCCATATTTCAATCCTGATCAATAATCAAATTGTAAAAATTCCTGGGGTCATTTTTTAAGATTACCTGGTCATCCTAATTCCTCACAAAAAAAGAACATTTTTTTGCTGCATTTCTTAGGCATATTCATTGACCCTATTAATCTCCGTTCTTGGGAACACATTACTCTAAAAATTACTTCCATGTATTCACCCAGTTTAAACTGTTCCATTTTATTCCCAAGAAACCTATTCCACTGAGTTGTCATCTATGCTTAAACGCTGAAGGTCTTATTCTGAAATATTACAATCTTAGTCTTCACAAGTGGAAGGCCTAGAAGTATAAATACGGCTAAACATTTTAGCTTACTCAAATCCATACTTCAAGGTTTTTTAATTTGCACAATATACTTGCAGCATTCTTTCTTGCTTTGATGAATTACACAAGCAAGCACTTCCAAATTACTCTGTTTCCCAGGGCTGGATTTTTTTTATTTCTCTCTTTTTTTACTGTTTTGTAGAACTTAGCGTTTCCTGAAGCGCTTTGAACGTTCTAATTTATGACAAATAAGTTGCTGTAGCTGCTTTTAGCCTCATTTATTTGAAGTATCTAGCAAAACAAATTGCACCTGTGAAAATCAAGGGAGGGAATATTCTTCATCAATATGGAACAAGAAGTAATAATAATGATTTTCTATGCTTTTGAGAATATGATCAATTTTATAACTCTTTTAAAATAGTTATATTATTTGATTTGAAGATAATTTGCATATATCCACAATGACCAGAAATTATGACCTTGATTGGAAGAGTAGAGTATTATAAAATTATTAGATTGTTCTAAACCTAGTGGGACGAAAATTGAAAATATTAAAGGAATCCGGAGGTTTTATCATGGTTGTTTTGGCAGAGGAGACTAAATGATGCAGGCAAGAATGTTTTTGCTGTTATAGCATCTGCCATGTAAAATCATTTCTTCCTGTTCATCTAAGATTGCACATAGTACCTCTTAGTAAGCAACCACTTCTACTACTGATAGGTTTGCCAAACTGGCTCTTATAACATAAGTAGGAGCACTAGGTATCAACCGGGGGGGGGGGGGGAGGAGAAACCATACCCACACTGCCATGATAATGCCAGGAGATTTTTGTATTTTGCTTTTTTAAAATCTGTAGCCTTGAAAATACTGTAACCTTCTGCAGAATTGTGGCATTCTCAAAATATGAATGATCTGGTTACTCTACACCACCAACGAAACTACTGTACTTTCAGATCAAATTTGAAGGTGATGCACATACATTCTGAAAATGGTGCAAAGAGTTATGCATTTATTTTAAATGGGGATAGGATGTATTTGGACTCCTGCTCTTCCCCATCTCTTCCTATTTCTATGTTTATTTTTTTCAGTATTCAGAAATCTGTTCCAAAACTTTATACTTCTCTCTATCCATTTCTTTTAATTTTGTTAGCTGATCTCTTGCAATACTACATAAATATTAATACACAAAATGCCGTACTTTTGTGCTGTTTTATCATTTTTTTTGTTAAGCAACAGTATTTTATTAATTTATTTTGCCTGTCTATAATATATAATGGTGGAAAACACTGTTCTATTAGTTTAAAGATAAAAGGGTAATATAACAATATATGGAAAAATCCGATGCTTTTTTATACTTAGGTTCATATTCATTGCTCTCAATTCACCTTAGGAATGATTTCAGCTATTTGATTACTTTGGGATATTTTACAAAAAACAACAAGGATTATACCAGTACTTTTAAAGTTGTTGACTAAACTATGAATAAAATATTCTTGACAGAAGAAGTTGAATATTAAAAATGCAAATACATTAAAATGATTCTCAAATGAGGAGGAAAAATACTTATACAAAAAGGAGGGTTATTTATGTGAATTCCTTAGAGCAGAAAATATATGCATGAGCTGGATATTCATCTTAATGCAAAGAAGCCAATGTCAAGTTACAATTTCTTACAGCATTCTTAATAAAATTACAGTTCATACTTGGACGGATATCCCTGCTCCTTATCTTTGTAAATAGTCATTGTGTAGCTCAACAGGGTATGACAAGTGTTCAAAGTTCAGATTTCAGTGAACATCTGGAACAGCTGAAATGCAGAACTTGTTCAATGAGATTTGTTTCCAATTTAAATATTTTTTATCAGGCAGAATTACATTGCTTTGCATTTCTCAAATTTGTTTTGGAAGGATAACCAGAAATAAGCTAGGAGTCAGAAAGTGGGAACTAAACCGGGGTGGCACAGTGGTTGAAGTGCAGCACTGTAGGCTACTTCAGCTGACTGCTAGCTGCAGTTCAGCAGTTCAGATCTCACTAGGTCAAGGTTGACTCAGTCTTCCATCCTTCCAAGATGGGTAAAAGAACCCAGATTGCTGGGGAGCAATATTCTGACTCTGTAAACCGCATAGAGAGGACTGTAAAAGCACTATGGAGCGGTATATAAATCTAAGTGCTATTGCTATTCTGCTTATGAGCAAAAGTCTTTCGATGCTGAATGTTGCAAAGGTGGGCTACAAAATCAGTTATTTCTGATTACATGACCCAACTCTTACGGTTTCCTCTCAAGCTGCTATTTTAAATATTTATTCTTGGATTTGATCTTCAGTTTAAAGGCTGTATCAATATCATTCTTTATTTATTTGCTGCCACTTGCACAGTATTTGTATGAATAGGACAATTTATCAGAAAATATATCAGGGAATTCAATTGAGCAGGTCTTTGAATTTTAGAGACTAAATTCCAACATAGACGAGACTGCTAATTACAACAAAATTTATCTAGATTTTCCTTTATCTTTTACGTAGCAATGGAACCCTACCATTGTTTTTAACAACATTTGAACAAAACGCAATTTCATTCCCATTTGTATTATCAGTTTATGAAGGTTCCAAATATTTTTGTTAAAGATAATTTTCATTTGGGATTGCTGTTCCATTTGGGTTGCATAAATTGCACAGGCTTACTCATAAACGTATAGCCCATTTATAAAAATAATTTTTAAAAAAGAGGGATTCAATTTACAACCTTGAATCCATATACTGGAAGCATGATTTCTTTCTAGGCATGAATAAAATTGCATTGTCAAGGAGATACATGCATATATTATATACTGTTTTCCCCAAAATAAGACATCCCCTGATAATAAGCCCAATCAGGCTTTTGGGCGTATGGCAAAAAGGCCAATTACTTATTTCAGGGCTCAAAAAATATAAAACAAGGTCTTATTTTTAGGGAAGCACGGGTATGATGCAGAATATTTACATGTATTTATAAATTTTACTTACCAGAATGAAGAGGCAACTAGCGGCAAGCCACGTATGTTCAGGAATAGTAGAAAATACTGACAAAATCAAGCAACCAAACACAAGGAGAAAACTGTAAAACAAACAAGTACAAAAACAGTTGAGGACAAAGAAGTGAAAGGAGAAAGGTTGCTTCATGATTTATTTTTGTGACTTTTTCACAGAAAGCTCTTAAACTAAAGATTGGAATAAAGCCGTTCAAAGAAAGTTCTGCTCACATTACTGAGCTTTTTCAGGCCTCCCCCCAATCCCATTGCCTTTCAAATGTCCATTTGTCTATTCTACAAACATCTTCCTGCCTATGGAGAAGACATATTAGCATAACAAATTGTCCCTTATTCCCACTCTTAATCTGTTCTGTACCCCAGCCCTCCATAGCAGATGCAGGACTGAAACATTGATCCACAAGACTTATTTAAAATATCTGCATCCTGAAGATTATCTGCAAAGCTCTAAACACTTTATAACAAGTGACAGTAAGTCAGAAATATATAACACAAAACTAGGGGGAAGGACAGCAGTGAAACTAGGTAGACAAATAAACATGTAGCTATAATTAAAATATCACAAATGAGAAAAGAGAAAAAATGTACATGCATGCACCCGTGGCATTCCTTAAAAAGATTGTTAGTGAGAAAATAAGAGGGACCTTTCTTGGGCAGGAGGGCCAAGGGGTCTAGATGTATCTGTTTAATATTGAGAAGACAAGGGGGTTCCCTAGTAGGTTTTTGATGGGATAACATGGTAGAAGGAACCCATTCTAAAGAACTCTGCTATTTGTTGTCCTTTGCTTTTATTTCCCAAGCTGACTGTCAGGGTAAAACTATGGGGAAAGGTGTTATAAACCTGACTAATTGCATAAACAGACTTCATATGCTTAAACAGATTTAACATGCACAGATTCTTATAATCAATTAGGTGAAAATGTGGAAATGTAGGAGAAAAGCAGACTGAGCTGGAAGGTGGAGTTGAACCCATTCAACCCATGTGGGCCACTTGGCCAAGCTCTTCTGTGCATTGTATGAAATAAGGCTATGAAATACCGACCATCCTGCCACAGACCAAGGATTTTTTTGTACTCCTTCTTACTGATGGAAACATAATAAACTTCTAAGAGTTTTCCTTCAAGTAATATCATTGGAATTTTTAATTCTTTTCATTTACAAGAAATGCTTATCTTAACACAGTGAACCTAATCTTGGTGGCTTGTATGCCATGATTTATGGAATAGTGTTATACGTGACTAAAACCAAAATTATATTTGGTTATTCAAAATTTGGTTATTCAACAAACCAAAATTAAAATGCAAAAGCAAAACCAAACTACAAATTCTAATTCAGTGTGACAAACATATATTGCTTTCTTGCTGATCATTGGCAGAATATTTGCTTACTAAGAAAGGTAGTCATGAAAAGTGTTGGGGCGGGGGGAATGATGAATCCTCTTAGCACTCTTGTCCCATCTCAATCACCCAAATGGTGAAGTTCAGATCCACCCTTCTCTTTAATCATGATATGATTTATTGAGAGCTGTGAAGTACATAAAAACACTTTTGACAATGTTTTTTTTGGGCAAGAAACACACAAGCCAAGTTTAAATCCAGAGAAGTATGGCTGTTACATTACCATTGACTATAGCATGAATTACTCCATATTTGCTACTTTTCTAACTAAGTTAATTCCTTATAGTCTATTTGTACATACATAATGAAGGATCCATCATGCCATGGCAATATACAGTGGTTAACAATGGAAATGTCCAGGTACGGTATCTACCGTTTTTCACTTTGGTAAAAGCAGTGGTTTTCTGAGACCTTTTGCTGTAAGACGGGGGTATGTATTAACAAGCTCATTTTGCCACTGTACATGGCATTTAAGATCTTTTATTCCTTTGCCCTAGCTTCATACTTTATAACAGTGAATTTAATCACATCTTGTTCTTGGTAACTACCAGGGTCAAGCATAGTAACGTTGTGGCAGTTCTTTTACACCTTTATTTCATATATGCCTTACACAAGGAAAATTAACTTTAAGTTCCATGCTAACCCCATTGCCTGGTGTTGTTCCTGGTGTCACTTCCTGCTTTTCTGGGTTTGATTACTGGTGAAGAGGGATTCTGGTTGGGATGCTCACCATTTCTCAGTTGAAACTATGGCTAATTTTGTCAATGTGTTGTGAAATTAAAAAGTCTTCATCATCTTGCTGCCAGTTGTTGTTCATGGATGCGCTTTGCTAGTGTCATACCTGTTTATCCTGCATAATGTGTATAGTCCAGTGATGGCTAACCTTTTCTGTACTGAGTGCTTAATGCGTGCATGCATGCCCAAACCCCAAAAAATGCAATGTGTGTACACCCCCCCATGTACACTCCCATGCATGCGTGGCAGAGACCCAATGACCAGCTGGCCAGCTGGAGGTGTGTGCGCATGCAAAGTGGAGTTGAACTGGGGTGATGGCTCATATGCCCACAGAGAGAGTTCTGTGTGCCAAATGTGGCATGCGTGCCATAGGTTTGCCATCACAGTTATCATCCTTACACAATATGTTGTGCAGATGATTTAAGTTTTTATCTTCTGGGGTTACTACTTTGGATCATTTAAATTGTTTTGAAGGACTTTAGTTGGTTTGTGGGCTATGGTGATGCCTTGTTGTGGTAATGATCTGTTGGCTGTTTCTGATATTTTGTTAATGTATGGCAGTCCTATTCTTCTCATAGCTTGTTTTGGTTGAGTGGTCAGGCACTTTTTGATAAGTTGTGTGTGTATCCATCCATTAGAAGATGTATTGGTAATCTGTTTCCTTTTTCCGATGTTCCGGGTTGCTAAAGTGTGCTTGAGTTTGTCTGAATATTATTGAATCCTTCTCTTATTTAATGTTTCTATTGTGTGAAGTTGGGTTGTTACTTTGGTATGGAACCACATGGTTAGGATAGGTTGTATATTCATATATATATCCACATAAGTTAAATTATATCTACAACTCCAGTGATCTGAGACATGCTACTGTAGGGATTTGGACTTCTCTGTTTCCAAATGTAATGAGTTGCTCTATGTGTTCAATGACAAATCTTTCAATGATTATCTGTATATAATTCATAACTTACAGCTACTAAATTCTTAAACTGTGCCTATCTGAAAAGAATGCATGCATAACAAATTTTCCTTATAACAAAATTATTACAAGGTAGTTAAGTAATCTTTTTGATTAGAAGTCCCAATATTTTATAAGAACTACTAGGACAACCAGGTTCAAATCCTCATTCATATTTTTATAACCCTTCTTATATGTCAACAATAAAAGCCCAGGAAACACATTTCAGTTCCCTGACTAAATCTGATACATGAATAATTAAACTGTGATTACTTCCTCTTATTTTCACAATTTCACTCTCTCTCTCTCTCTCTCTCTCTCTCTCTCACACACACACACACACACACACACATTTTTCAGAACTTACTTTCTAGCCTAAGGGTTATTTATGCTTTAATTTTTTGCCTTTCCCAAGAAAACACTTGTTTCCCCAAGGAAAATACTTATCTGGATCATCTATATTATTTCTTAGAAAAGAGTCTGCTAACTTCAAACGGAAAAAAATCTTTCCTTATTTTTGTATACAGGGAAACTTTCTATTATTTCTTGAAGTGCTTCTCAACAACTAATGCATTTCTTCCCTAGAAGACTTTTAAATTAGTTAATTTGTTTCTTGAGAAACATAAACTTGTGTAAAAGATTCAATGAATTCAATTTAAGTATCAATGCTGTTGTTACCATTGTAAAGAAGAATCATACAAGAGTAGATTACTTGCACTGCACATTGTTGGACCTATGCCTGGAGTTCCATGCTGTCTTTGGGAGTTCTCTATTATTTATGAAATAGTGCTAGCTTTCAGAAGAGAGTTTTTTCTTTGATCTGCTCTGAATACTGGGCAAATTTTTTTTTTTACTTTCTAAACCCTTTTGAGTGTTATCTTGTAGATTTTTGGCTGGCAACCACAAATAATATAATTTAACCCATCAAGTACCGGTTTATACAGATCTTCTGTTTTTACACATTGAAGAGTAATATACACCCTTCAATATCTAGTTGGCTATGCTCACACATGAAAGAAACATACAGAAACATGGAACTTTTGTTGAAGAATATCCAGTATACCAAGTACATCTGGAATATTCATGGAGATTTAATAGTGGCTTTGCTGTTTGGAATGCAATTAGATATACATATGCAAATCTATGTTGTTACATATGCAAATGGAATAGCTATGCAAGAGTCTCAATATATTAAAAAGAAATGGCCATTCTAAAAAAAATGGTCCCAAGACATAAAAAGTGGCACATGAACCACTTGTTGACCTGACAAAGTTATTTTTTTGCCTCCACTATGATATAAAATTCAGACGGATTAAAAAAAAATTCCATGAGGAGTTTTGTTGATAACGGATTCAAAGATTTGTTAGTGGGGCCAGAGAGAATTGCCTAGAAAAAAAAAAAAGGATGTTATTGAGAATTTTATTGGTAACTACAGGGCACAAAAGTACATTCAGCTGGCTTAAAAACATCTTACATCATACATGAAGTGCAACTGGTCACTGAATATTCATTCTCTGCATTCACACGTGGACTTCTTTCCTGAAGATCTAGTTACAGTCAGGGACAAACATGGGAAAGATTTTACCAGGGCCTTACCACAATTTACCAGGGCAATGGTAATCCATCAATATAGGCTGATGCACCAGACACTGAGTACAAATCAAAATTAACAGCAAAACTCTTTTGGTCCTGTTGAACTCATGCAACATATTGTAAATGTTATTCAATTAAACCAGTGGTGAAATCTAAAAATTGTTGCCACCGGTTCTGTGGGCATAGCTTGGTGGGCAGGGCCAAATTGACATCATGCATGTCACTCACTCATGTCATTCTGCCCAAGCTAATTTCGGAGCATTCTCTTGACCCTCTCTCCAGCCTGGAGGGCTGTGTATCCCCCCCCCCACTAATCCTCCGTACAAACCGCCCGCCTGGTTTCTGCAAAGGCAGACCTCCCCTGCAGGGCGATCCAAAGAGGGGAGGGGAATGCTGCAGAAAAAGGCAGCACGGAAGGCAGGCAAGCATGGCAGAGCCGCGGATCGGTTTGGGGGTGTGGCCAGCCAGCGATTGCTACTAGTTCTGCAAACCAGCCCCAATCTCCGCTACTGGTTCTACCAAACTGGTCCAAACCAGTAGCATTTTACCCCTGATCTATAGAGAGCAATTACTGGGAAATGGTCAGAGGCCTTGACTGAATCTCCACAGTTTCTCCATAAAATTTTGGATCCAAGTCCAGGGATGTAATAATCTCCATGTTCGAATGTCTGTGAAGATTCTCAATCATCCAGGTCATAGTTGTCCCAAAAGTGCTTTCTTGGACCTTCTTGGGTTTGTTTGTTTTTTTTCCTTTTGAAAATGTTTCACTTATCAATCATCTTTCCATCATCATTCAGTTCTTCAGAATGGCACTTGTGCTGTACTGTCAACTCGCAAGCCTTCCTGCATTTGTGCATAGCTTATACCGGGCCTCCCAAGTCCCCCCCCCAGCCCCCACACACACATTCCTGTGACACCCCCACAGTCCTTGCCTGAGAGTCCCACCATTCCCTGCTTAACAATTTGCATGTCTTTGAATGACGACAGAAACTGGGAATGATGAAATTCACATGACATTATGGCCACATCACTTAGCAATGGCAATCCTGCTCCAATTGCCATGACAACCTGATGACTACTTGTATTTTACAGCATACCGACGTGTGAATCATGCAAACCTTATTTACGTCCCATTGGTTTTATGGATAAACCAGCAATTTTTATCTGGCTTTCTATTATCTATTCTATTATTTTGTTATTGGAATATAGGACCCTTGGACTTTATAAGTGACCTAAGCAATTTCAAAGATGCCATTCTGTCTGTTTATTAAGATGTCTCCTTTATTCCATTTTGTGGTCTCCCCTCCACTCCAACAAACGTTCCAGATCAACGACTTTGCCAAACTTTTATTTCTGAAAGAAGCCTGCAGTTCATGGCCGTCTTTGGAAAGCTGTGTTTCAGATTTAAAGCTTTGCCTGTCCTTAGCCCGTTATGAAATGGTGAGGGCAGATGCCATTTCAGAGCAATATCTTCATTGCTCTGCATGCCACCATTAAACAATGGCTTGACATTTTGTGCATGGATGAGATCACTTAGTTCATGCCTCTGCTTGCATGTTGGTATTTCAAGCCAGTTAAGGACAGCTAAGGACTGCTGCCAAATGTATCCCAGACTTTGGGGAGTCCAGCCACTCAATCACCCACTGGTACCCGCTGTCAGTATTTCTACCCTTGAAGAAGAGCAGATCCTGTTTGTGGAGTAGAAGACAATTGTACAACTGATGAGAAAGAAATCAAGACTGTCCCAACTAAATATTGGGGGGGGGGAAGTGTTCCAATGTGTGGGAAACCCAAACCAAAAAGTAGAAGAGTTGAGCAAAACCTCCTCCTTGCTGTCTAGTCTCAGGAGAAAGGACCGAAATGGAATCTTTAACAACCTCAGCCTACAAAGAGAGTTTTCTTCTTCTTCTTCTTCTTCTTCTTCTTCTTCTTCTTCTTCTTC
>JANHFP010000867.1:26457-40076 GCA_032468135.1 Calamaria suluensis | reverse complement strand
GGACAGTGGTTCAGGGTTAACGTGAGAAGAGCCCATTAGGGCTGGGGTCTCCAACCTTGTCAACTTTAAGACTGGGGGACTTCAACTCTCAGAGAGTTGAAGTCCACAAATCTTAAAGTTGACAAAATTGGAGACCCCTGCATTAGGGTATTCACCTTGTATTTTAGTTTGCATATCTATATGTACATGCTTAGAATTGAGTGGACATGAATGTTGTAGATCAGGAAAAAAATGTTTCCACTTCTATTTTGTGAAACACTGTCTTATCTGAAGAAGGGGATGGTGAACTGGCTGTAATGGTATGCACAGCAATTAGAAGCTGTAAATTGTGGATGGAAACACAACTGCTTTTGCTATGTTTTATCAATAGCTGGAATTAAAAGGCGGCCGAGATTGGAATGTTGTTTTGCACTCTCCCTTTCAACTAAATCTAAAATTCTCAAAGAACCTCTTAAATGGATTTAGAAGATTTACCACTGTAGGCAAGAAGAGGATGGCCACAAAACAGGAGATAGATCTGGCATTTCTCTCCTCTAATCGCTCCTCTGCATTACTCCTCTCCTCTGTACTTTACCCCTCTTGCTTCATAACTGGCCTGTCAATAAGCATCGTTCTTGGATGCCTCCTACAAACCAATGTACGGTATTGTGTATGGTATTGACTGGCAATTAGTTGTGCACAAATGTCATGGTCTTGTCACAGCCCAAGCTAGCTTAGACAGCAGTGGCTCTTGGTTCTCTGGATAATAGATTATATACCACAGTTCATCTCTCATCCCAGTCTCTTGTCTGTCTAATGATGGAGCACAGACTCTGTTAAATCAATAATATTAGTAATTGGAAGGAATACCTATGAAACTTAACTTATTTAACTATCAAACAGTTGAACCTCTAGTTTCAATACAGTACTTGTCCTGGCTGAGTTAATGATAATCGTTTACATTAAATGAAGCATGGGACATGTACACTTCCTGTTCAGCGATAAAACAAACATTTACAGAAATACTATTTTATAGCATTGATTTCATTATACTTACTTCCTGGGTTGCATTATAAGCTCTGTGATCAAAATATATCATATACTTTTCGAATACTAGATGGCATCTTCACATTGCAAAAAAAACCAAACCAATTCATAGTGTATATTCAGAGCACACTGAAAAGTTTTATCTTTGTTAAGTTGTTCTAAAATCAAATGCAAAACTTTCCCCCCAAACTCTTTTTTCAAGCTGTTTGAAAGAAGCTACACAATCAAGCATGAATAACTATTGTTTATCATTTCCCAGAGAAACAGAAAAGCTACGTTAATGTACTGTAGTGTCATAATAATACTAGCTAGTCATTAAGAACAGATACCAAAGGAACACATCAATTGCATTTTTGAATGGCAATAAGGGTTTAGAATTATGCCTAATCCATGCCACCAAAATACGAAATATCAATGAATCAACCAATAAAAATATTACCATAGGAAAGGAAAAAGACTATTATTAGAAATTACCTCTATCCCTCCCAACCTTCTGTAAATCTCTCACTAAGATCTCAGGCCTTGGGACCAGGGAGATTTTATAATATACACCTTCTTGTGTTTAATATCACCCTCTCCTTTTTTGTGTGCCTTGTTCATAGTGATTTTTTTTTTTAAATGTGACTGTTTTTATGTATTTGTTTTCTTTAATTCAATGCTGTACCCTACCTAGAGCCACTTTCATATGAGATGGGGCGGCTATGCAAATATAATACTTAGGATGAAACATATTTGTCTGCATATCTACTTATAAGTCATTCCAATTAGAGTCAGTGAGGCTTGTTTCATAATAGTGCAACATGAATTCCACTGACAACGTAACAGTTTACCAGTGCCAAGAAAGCTGTGAAATTAGCAGCAACTGTTTTATGGGGGGAAAACCACCACTACTATGAAAGGTTGTGTCACTTTGTCAGTGTGATAAAAATGCTACTTTAATATCAAAGTTCCTTAATTTTCTTAGAATATTTTGTTGGGAAGGGGTTGTTACCAGTTTGCCAAAGATATAACTATAACTTACCATACCTGTGATTTTTTATTTGTTGATAAAGAAAAGGCTTAAATTGTGTTATGGAGTAAGAAATGATAATGTCATGTTGTGTTACATCTCATATGGAATATAATGTCCCAAATTGCAAGCTGCTACTAAAAGAACACCTGTCAAACAACTGGTTCGATTTAAATCTCCCACAAAGTAATCAACTTCGCTAGGATGACCTGGCTCAATTGAAACATAATTTGCATTAGACCAAAGATAACCTGAAAGAGCTGGTCATTGTACTTCACTTGTACAATTAGCACAGATTCTCACAATTGAGGCTCATGCAATATAATACTAAGAGCTTGAACTTTCAGAAGTACTGTTACCAATCCACACAGCATTCCTATATAACCCAATCCACTCCTTTTCAAAACATATTCCCTGCTTTATTTTAGTTTATGAGTACTCTACATTGCTTATAACAGAGCCCATGCTCAATTTGCATTAAATGATCCTTCAGATGGCTCGTATTTCTCCAACGCACATTCTCCTCTTTCATTTTAATCATCCCTCTGAAAAGAAGCCAGTCACAAGACCGTTTCACAATGACAGGGCATTTGGTGTTTTGCTCATTCCCTCCTTCTCCAGAGAGTGGAAAAAACAACAACATGCCAAGCTATCACTGATTAGCTTGATGTAAATATGCATTTGCACATATTCATTCTTTGTCATCTCTCATGAGAATTACTCATTTTGGATGAGGAAACAAGTTGAAATGCCTAAGCCCTGATCATAATTGTTATGATCTGTACTTCATTTCTTTCTTCAGAATGAAGCTCTGCATAATTAGGGTTAGAATTATAGCTGAAATATAATTATAGCTGCAAAACAGCTATAGCTCTTTAGGTTAAGTTCATAATATAATTGTCTTGCTTATGACTTAGTACAATGTGTGAATCCAGCCACTGTAACTACGATTAAAGCAAGCTACAATTCAGCGTAAATCTAGGAAATCTATCTTGTACTTCAGTTGCTGAAGATTTATGTCGAACAAGATGCTAGACATCAGTAAGGACAAGGGCCATCAGATTGATATCACTGATATCTGTCTGAACTAAGCCTACATTACTCAGGCAATTGAACAATATTCCTCTTTTTGAGAAGTCTAGAATGTTAGCAAAGGGTAACACAGGGCTGATAAGATAGCTAAAATCTTAGGTGAACTGAAGTATTTTGATAGGCCTTTTTTGGATTTCTTCTCCTCAGCCTGAAGACTTATTATGCTCTTTCCTGCACCAGCATAAGTGACCCATTTCTCCACTGGGACTCCACAGCAAGATGGCCAGTAAATTTATTCCTTGTATTTGTGTCCTAGGAGGAAAAAGGGTTGAAATGGATGTGATCACATCAGCCACTTCCAATTCAGCAAAAGGGCCCCAGGACTAATTTTAGCACCCCCTAATTACAAGTCCTCTCAGTACGGTGATTTAAACAGGCTGCAAATCTCAGAAGGTTTAATAACTATGCTGCAAAAAAGGAGCTTTTAGCATACAGCAATGTGAAAAGCACTAAATCGAATAGTCTTGTTTCTCTTTTTAAGGCTTTCATTTAGTTATAATAAATGGAGAGTAAACATACCTTAGAGCTAAGAAATGGTCCACAAGCTTTCTAACATTTCAAGCATTCAAATGCAAATCCCTCCCCCTTTTGCCCTTGTAACTTTCTGTTAACAGTGAAGAAGGCTGGTTCCTAGGCGACCACCAGTTGTTGAATGAAAAGGTCACATTCTGTTGAACATTTCTCGGCCCCCCCCCCCCAGCAGCCAAAAAAGCCTGCAATCAACTGTTATGATTCATAATTGCCTCATAGATGTAATTAAAAAGCAGAAACAAAAACTAAGGAAAGGCAGTTGGACGGGAGCACCAACCTCCTGGATACCTTGGTTGATATAAAATCCGGAAGTCGGGAGATATAACAACACTTATGGGTAGAACTTCTTTTCCCTATGTATACTTCTTTCTAGAGAGAGCTGCAAACTCTTCACAGAAGCCGAAGTTTTATTTATAATGCGCTCCATTCCAAACTAATTAATAAAAAAATTAAGTTATAATCACACATTAGCAATGCAGTCAATATGTATTGATGTATCATATATTGATGTATCATATATTTACAGTCACAGGGGGAAAATATCCAACTATAAAAATCTGAAACCTATAAACTCTGCAATCTAACTTTTATTAAAAGAAATCTCAAAAAGAAAGTAACGTGACCAATACAGCTTTAAGGGATCCTTAGTGCTCTCTGAGCTTGGTTGTTTTCTTGCAGACATTTCATTACCCAAACCAGATAGCATCATTAGTGTACAGTGCACTATTTTGAATAAAGAAACATCTGCAAGAAAACAACTAAGCTCAAAAAGCACCAAGAATCTAACTCTGAGCTTCAAACATTCTCCTTTATCAATCCAGCTTTACTAACTGCCCTTCTCAAAAGTTGGACATCATCCCTTCCACCAGTTCTCTTCATTAAATACATTTTCAAATCTCTCTTAAAGATGCATGAAGCTAGATTATTCCCCCCACTTCACACGCATCCCAAAAGGACTACTTTATAAAAAGCATCTGTACAATTAAGAGTTTTAGGGAATACATGTATCCACCGATATTCATTTCCGAAAATAGGACCATTATTTTCAAACAAATTAAGCTGTTTCCTTGACTACTTTATCAAGAGGAACATCTTACTTTGTGGAAGAAATCTGTAAATAATAGCAGGCCCTTTTCTGGATAGGAAAGATTAGACTGAAATGGAACCCTGGCAAGTTAGAGTTGCTGCTGATCCATCAAGGTCCTCATTGCTGCCACCAGAGTTACTCTGTGAAGTGCGAGCACCACCCATCCGGGAACCCATCCGGTGTCATTCTGGACTCACAGTTCCTGCTGGATTAGCAGATGGAAGTCTTGGCCAGACGGCCTACACCCAGTTCCACTTACTGCTTTAGTTGTGGACTTTCTTGGGGCAGGAGGACTTGGCAAATGTAACTCATGTCCTTACTAGCAGCTGTCTAGACAAGATAATGCACTTTACTTAAGTGTATTTAGAAACAGAAGTGGTTTCAAAATGCAGTGAACTGCATATTTTCAAGGTCTCAAAACTGAGAAGCCATTAATGCTGGTTTTGTGGATCCTGCATTGTTTGCCAATTGGTTTCCAGGTCCAATTTATTTTTATTTTTATTTTTTTAATATAAATTTTATTGTGTTTTTTTTAAAAAAATACATCATTAGTAGAAGAAATATCAATATTTACATGCATTAATAAACATCCATATGATGTTAATCATACTTCTTGGTACTTTACATTTGGCATTCCATCTTTGGATTTTGTTTTCTCTCTTTATTCTTTATCGTTGTCTCTTTGTTTTAACCAATCATAGAATTGTGTCCAACACTGGAACTTTTAAAGAAGATGTTAGATAACTATTTGCCTGAAGTGATGTAGAGTTTCCTGCCTGGGCAGGGGGTTGGACTAGAAGACCTCCAAGGTTCCTTCCAACTCTGTTATTCTATTCTATTCATATAGTCATTTGAGAAAGGAAAGTGCACCCTCTTTGAGTTTTATGGTTTTAAGTATCAGGACATAGTAAAAATCATCTGGTTTTTAGAAGTTCTTAAAAGTAGAATAGAATAACAGAGTTGAAAGGGACCTTGGATGTCTTCTAGTCCAACCCCCTGCTTAGGCAGGAAACCCTACATTACTTCAGACAAATGGTTATACAATCATTTCTTGTACAATACAATGGGGTTCTTTATATTCTTGGATACATCCAGTTTATTAATTATAATGAAATTGACTTGATGATGGCAGTTTACAATTTTTAAAAGGTTTATTTACATGCATCCAAAATAAAGCACCCTGGAAATCTGCCAATGTCTTGTGCCATTGTTTCTCAACCTTGGTCAGTTTAAGATGCATGGACTTCAACTCCCAGATTCTCCAGCCAGCTTTCTGAGGGATTCTGGGAATTGAATTCTGGGCATGCACCTTAAATTGACCAAGGTTGAGAAACAGTGCCTTGTGCCATTCTAATGAAATGCTTTGTCTGAATATATTTTCTTTTTCACCAGTGCCTTTTCCTCTACTGCAGTGTCTCCCTAAAGTGAACCAGTTAAAAAAGAATTGGTTATGGGAAATTAATGTGGAGTATTCGAACTAACTTATTTGCAGTCACGTAACTAGTATTATGCATGTATTTTAGTGGA
Source organism: Calamaria suluensis (assembly GCA_032468135.1). NCBI lineage: Eukaryota > Metazoa > Chordata > Lepidosauria > Squamata > Calamariidae > Calamaria > Calamaria suluensis. The sequence goes on along the minus strand of JANHFP010000867.1, from coordinate 33,804 downwards.
TACAATCCCATAAAGTAAATGTCTGCCTACTTTGTCTATTTTGGGTCAGTACAGCAAGTGGGATTAATGATATATTGCCTTCTAATTAGTCAGTTTCTGTTCTCCATTAGAGGACTGATTTAATTACTGGTTTACACATTTAATTACTTCTGTCTGCTTTAGGGAAGCAATATTATTTGATTGCACGATGACTAATTAATAAACAAACAATTCATCACTAATCCCTTAGGTGCATTATGAAAGAAACAATAAAAGGAGTCAAAAGAGCAAGGAGGGAACCATTAAATAATATTGGAAGGGACTTTAATTACTTTCTCTCAAACTTAAGAGTGAAATGGAAAGCATTGACAGTAGAGGATATCTGAAAGGGGAATGCAAGCTAGCAACTATAATCCAGCTGAAAAGACGCCAGCAATGGCAGAGGGATTCTCAGGTTTAGGAAGTGGACACTTTCCACAAGAAAAGAGAACGGATGTTTTTGATGTTTGGTGTTGGAGAAAATTCCCATGAATATCATAGTCAAGTACGAAACAAATGGCTCATAGAACAAGTCAATCCACAGTTTTTTCCTTAAAGCATAAATTAACAAACTCAAAAGATCGTATTTCAGACACAGCTACACATAATGTGTAGCTACATAGCTACACATTATGTGTAGACACAGCTCCAGCGGTGGGTTGCCCCCAGTTTGGAGTGGTTTGCGCGACTCGGAGCGGTGACAGTGTGACATCAACGAACTGGCTCTCTACAACCAGGAGCTGGGCCTTCCCACCTGAGCAAAATTTCTACCTTTATTTTACCATTTTTCAGCAGCTGAATCAGCTGATCCCCACACCTGGCTACTCCTAAATGATTCTGAGCATGCAGGGGAGCACACACATGGTGTGTGAACTGCCATGTGTGCTCTACTGTGCATGCACGGAGCATAAGCACAGCATGCCCACACCCATCATCTAAGAACAGAACCAGTAGTAAAAGTAAGTAGAATCCAACCCTGCACAACTCCCTTAAGAAGCCCATAATGTAGGAAGGGGGGAAGGAAAGAGAAAAAAAGAGATGAGCAGATGAATGGACTTGATTATAATGTCAGTGGGGGCACTCAGTTTTTAAAATCAGGAATGTTTCTAAGTAAGACTGTCATCGCTAAAGAGGTGATGAAGAGGTGATGGAAACTATTTTTGGAGAAACAAACTTTTTCACATCTTCTTTGGTTTGGCTTTCCTTTCCACGGGAGTGTTGAAATGGATAATGGGGAAAAGGTGAAAATTACATATATTTTTTTCATATTCAAACATTTGTATTAAATAGGTATATGCAGAAAGTCCAAGAATCAAGCATTCTTGATTTTAAAAACCAAGGATGTCCCAAATGTTGGGCTTGCAGAATTGCTAAAGAGATGGGTTAGGTGAGTAAGAGTGTCACCGGGGAGAGGGAAACAGGGATTGCTTTGATTTGGGATGAAGCAGGCAAGCAGAGGTTTCTGTAGGAGGTTCTCATGCTGTGAATTCTGCTGGAACAAGTTTATCTGGGCAGAAGGCTGCGGTGTATTTTAGTAATGTCCCAGAGTACACTTCTCAAAATACAGACAGGGTTAGGATAAACCACTAAATTCAATTTCACCTAAGTTAAAACTTAATTAAAATAATTTTGGTCATACTGTTTACACTCAGATATTTAATAACCACCATCTCATTTAAAATTACAGTTTGAGAACTCCTTTAATAGATCTTGAGATCTATGAAACCAAAAGGTTTTAAGAGGCTAAGCACTACACCAAAATCTCAAGACTGTTGAACAGAAGTTGGAGGATAATGCTGTAGATAATGCTCAAGAGTTTTATGATAGCTCTATGTATGTTTGTGTGTGTGTGTACAGAACAACAGAGTTGGATGGGATCTTGAAGATCTTCTAATCCAACCTCCTCCTTAAGCAGGAGACACTACATCATTTCAGACAAATGACCTTCCAGTGTCTTCTTAAAAGCCCTCCTCCATTGATGGAGCACCCACAGCTTCTGAAGGCAAGCAGTTCCACTGGTTTATTGCTCTCTTTCTGTTAGGAAATTTCTCCTTAGGTTGCTCCTCTCCCTTGTTCAGTTTCCATCCATTGCTTCTTGTCTTGCCTTCTGGTGCTTCGGAAAATAGGTTGACCCCTCTCTTCTTTGTGGCAGCCCCTCAGATATTGGAACACTGCGGTCATGTCAGCAGTGCTCTTTTCACTAGACTAGACCTACCCAATTCCTGCAATTGTTCTTCACCCTCCAGTCCCCTAATCATCTTCTCTTTACTCTTTCCAGCGTCTCAACATCTTTTTTTCTACCATCACATTTCCAAAGGACTCTGGGCAGTATGCAAGATTAAATAAAAATAAAGAAGCATAATAATGAAATCCAGAGCGGCATCAAAAATAAAAAATAACCATAGAAAACAGTGTTAAAATCCCAAACAAAGCCCAAGATAGTGCCCACAGCTGGGATTGAATGTGTATTGAAATTAAATACCTTCAGTTTCTGTTTCTGCAAATGCAGGAAGCTGCAGGCTTTTGTAGAGAAAACCTGCCAAGGCCTGCCACAAGGGGTGGGACAACCAGATTATAGAAGTTGATTCAATCCTGGCAAGTTCAGCCTGAAGGCCTTAACCATAATGACTAGCACTCTGAATTGGACTGAGAAGTCTACTGCCACATGGTGCAGTGATTTTAGTAGAAGCATAATTTGTATTGGCAGTGGTTCTAATAATATTGCTGTCATGTTTTGTATCAATTTCTGAATTGGGTCCAAAGAGTAGACACCATAGAGTAATTCATAGTAGTGGGTCCAGTCAAGAGGTGATGAGGGCACCAGTTAACAAGATTAGCAGTAGTGGGTTCCATTTACCTTCACTACTGGTTTGGAACTGTGAGCGTGCTTGCATGTGCGCTTCACTCATGTGCAGAGCTTCTGCACATATGCAGAGCATCCGTGATGACATCTGGGTGTGTGGGGGGAGCCTCCCGCCACTGCCACTACCGGTTCACCCAAACTGGGGCGAACTGGTAGAAATCCACCACTGGAGATCAGGGCATTCCAGGGTTGGTAAGATAATAAGTGCCTCAGCTGAAGTTGGGAAAGACTGCTCTTGTCACAGTCTTCACTTGCTGTCTAAGTAGGAATGGAGCATCCAGGAGGATCCTTGAGTCATGGACCTTTGCATTTGGTGGGCAGGAACAGAGGGAGTAAATGCTGCATCATAAAAATGCCAGCAGTCTTCAAAAAAAACTATGTATGCATGACATTTTGCAAAAAGCCTAAAAGACAGAACTGAGGAGATTTTTTTTTCTCCTCTGGCTGTCCGCCTCTCTTACTATGTTAGACCGTTCGCTTGACACGGAGGATTTATTGGCTGACTGGCTTGACCTGGACGTGCAGACTCCGGTATTTTCATCACTCCAACGCAAGTATACTCCTGCCCCGGGTGTTAAAAAATACCATTTATTAGATGACAAATTAACAACTCAAGAGGCCCCATCCACATCTCTCCAGCCCATAATTCTCCTGACGCCTTCTCATCAACAAAGTTTAATTACTTTTGATGAACAAATTACTCCTCCAAAGCCTCCTCCTCCCAGCAAACAGCAGAAACATTATTTTGATCTCCCACGGCATCAACGGGAAGAAATAATGTCCCACTATTTCCAGCATGCTGAGTCTCTTGCTCTCGCGATTTGGTCTTTGTCTGATACCCCGCTTTCTCATGATCTTTAGTCTCGGCCGACCACCCGCTCCGAGCACCGTTTGCCTCCTGGCCGGTCATCCTCTCACTCTTCTCCCTCCCCAACGCCTCCGGCCACTGCACGTTCCCGTGACCAATCTCGCTCTCACCACGGAGCTTCCGAACGCCAACAACCTCCTTCCCCATCCCCATCTAGTTCAGGAAATGGATCTCCTTCACCATCCCGCAGAGGTCGCTTCAGGTCATGCAGTCCTACCTGGCACCACCGCAGCCACAGCAGAGCGCCTCCCTTGCCGGTCCATTACTATGGTGAATCTGACACTCTTGCTGCATTCATTAATCAGATATTGATTCATTTTGAAGATTATTGGTTCCACTACAAATCAGACCGTAGAAGAATCTCTGCAGTTGTATCAGCACTGCGTTCTAAGGCTTCTCAATGGTCTGCTGGCTTACAAGAAGCCCATTCTGATCTACTCTATAATTTCAATGATTTCATATTTGCTCTAAAGGACAGATTTGAGGACCCGGAAGCCAGACACGATGTTAGAACAAAACTTAAATCCATCCGACAAGGTTCTCGTTCTGTACGTGACTACAATGAGGAATTCCTGGGTCTCCTACGTTTTGCCCACGATTATCCTGAAACAATCCTCTTTGAAGCATATCAAGACGGCCTTTCGCCCGAGCTCCTACTACATTGTGAAGCTTACCGACCTGGCAACACTGTTCTTCAATGGTCCAAAACGGCTGTTGCTGTTGAACAAAAACTGTCTCGCAGAAATAGATCCTCCCAATTCAAGCCTTACTCGGCACAACCTCCATTCCAATCTCGACAACATCCACCTCACTCTACACAACCACCTTCTTCAAAGCATTCTATCGCTATTATTGCGGCAAGTTAGGTCATTATGCTAACAAATGCTGTTCCAAACCTTTACCATCGTTCTCACAACCTCGCACTTCCGCTACAACTTCTTCTGTACCCCCTCAACAATATCGTTCATACAAACCAACTAAAGCTTCCAAACCCACACTCACCAGACCAAGACTACTTCTTCATGATCCTTCCTCCCAGCCTGGCCAACACCTGGTCAGTTATAACAATGACCACATGCTTTCCATTTCAGAGGACGACACTGACGTCTCACCTTCTGACGTTCCACGTGGTCAACTAGCCCTTCTGGCAATCACCCTTTTAGCGCCTTCCTCTAACCGCTCTTGCAATGTTGAAGCTCTAGTGGACTCGGGATGCAACCGTTTCATCATCAGTCAATCAATAGTTGATCTGCTCACCCCTAAACTGATCCCTCTTCAAACTCACATTGCTTTCTCACAACTTGATGGTTCCATCGCTAGTGGGAAACCGGCCAAATTTGCCACCGAACCACTACACCTTACTACTAATGGTCATTCTGAAATGATTTCCTTCATTGTGGTACCAGGCATGACATATCAAGTCATATTGGGAATCCCCTGGCTCCAAAACTCCAAAGCAATTGTTGATTGGGGAAAAATGGAAATTCACTTCCCCGAAACCTCAAACCAGACTCAACCTATTTCTTCATTGCCTACCACCTCTGTATCTGTCCTTCCCACACTGACGGTGGCTGACTTTTTACCTGACCAGGAGAAGATTCCACACCCTTACCGTGATCTCCACTTAGTTTTCAGTGAAAAAGAAGCTGACAAATTGCCTCCCCACCGCAGTAAGACAATAAGGCTTAAACTGCCGCTTCTTGGGGGGGGGGGGAGAAAAAAAACCTTCCCCCCCCATCCAACTTTCTGCTTACAAGAAAAACAGAAAGTTTTTGAAAGTATCTGGAATCGGAATCCACATTGCTGACAAAGAGAAACAAAGTCTCACCTGAATCCACAGTCTGCTGTCAAAGGCTGCTTTTTTCACTCTGACTCCATACTGCCACTGTTAGAGGAGAGCGGCAAACCTGCTGCCACCTTTCCTCCGTGACTCCTAGGACTTTAGGTTTTTCGAGATGATTGCCATCATCTTGCATCTCCCAAAGATGTGTCCCATTGGTGACCACCTCTTCGGGGTGGCACTCGGCCCTCCAGGACCCACCAGTGGAAGAAAAACTGGACCCAGGGGGATGAGCGATGCCCTCCTAGGTCCATCCACAGTGATGTCCAGAACTGCTCTCCAGGAATATCCTCTATTTCTGATAGTAGAGGGGAAAATCCTTTCTGTTCAAAAACTGTCTTGCCAAGATTTAAGATTGGTTAGCTTTTGTAATAGGTTTTGTATTGAAAAGATAGGTAAATATTAAATCAATGTCAGTAATGGATTAGCTAGGAGGGATTTGAAATTTAATCCAGGCAAAGGGAAATATGTTGGTGAGTGGTAAGGAAGATCAAACAAGAGAGGTTTCTGCTGATAGTGGAAAGAACCATGCTGTCCTTCAAAATTCAAATTTTAAAGTCAGGATTTGGGTAGGAGCCTAAAAGCCTAAATTTTGGCAGTCACTCAGAATGTGTTTGCTGATTAACATAGCTGCACCTATTATTCAGATTTTTGCCACGGTGAGGCATATCCAGGTAACTTTTTTTTTGAACTATGTCATGACAACTTCAGTTTACTTTGTAGTTGAATTGAAAATGTTCATTGTAATAAAAAAAGACTTCTTAGAGTTTTGAAAAGATAAAAAAAGATCCCAGACAATCTCAATTAGTTGCCTTCCAGATGTTTTAAACTGCCACTCTCAATATTCTGTTCTAGATCCAGTTTAGACTGCAGCTAGCAATGTTTGTAGTTGAAGTCTCATATATTGGAGGAAATCAGTGTGAGAAAACAGCCCTAAGGATGAAAGTGGGGACTTAGAATATTTTAGCCACTAAAATGATCAGTTCACTTGATATTAATATCAAAATTAGTGGCTGTAAGTGTGGAAGTGGACTGAGGTTCTCTTACAAGGGTAGGTTCATCTTTTTCGCAGTTAAAGTCAACAAAGTACAAAGGAAAGGAATATGAATGTCCATCTTTTTATGCTCCATACTGAATCGATAGTATCGGTTTTGTGGGAAAAAAACCCCACAAGAGTTGAGATTTCTCATGGGTATCATTTCCTTCTCTGATCTAGGTGTTTTAGTTCTGCAGGAAATGACATTCACATCTAGGGTATCATTTTTCAGTAAAGTGTCTGATAAGTCCCTGCCTGTGAGCCTGGCATTGGGCACCTTTTCAGCATTGAAAAAGTTATTTTGTTAGTGAAGGATATACTGGCAGGGTAGATAGACTGAATAAAACCTGTTTGGAATTATATTTTTTTCAAGATAATGCTTTGAAAAAACAGTGCTTTCAAAGTGAGGCTATTATCTCCCAATTCCCTATTCTGTTCCTGCATTTTGTAGGGAAAAAGATCTCCAAAGATTTAAATACTGTTGAAAAAGTCTTATATAAACAGGGCATATTGTACAATGTATGGCTTACGTCAAAAGATAAAATTGCTCTTGTGGGAATATTATTAAATAAATATTCAAATAATCATTACACTCTTATTAAGAGACTTATTTGACTCTCCAGTTCAGGTCAAGTGATTACTAACAAACATTTATTATTATTATTATTATTATTATTATTATTATTATTATTATTATTATTATTATTATTATTATTATTATT
>JANHFP010000866.1:419541-441536 GCA_032468135.1 Calamaria suluensis | reverse complement strand
ACATACCAAGTGGAACAGGTATGCCAATTTTCATGTCTGTAGGTGCAATAGTTTTGGAGATCTCGTGATGAGTGAGTCAGTCAGTCAGTGGTATTTCGCATATATAGTAGTGGGGATAAAAAAAAGGGGGGGAGATATTGAGACTATAAGACGGAGCTACTATATTAAAAGGGGATGTGGTGAATCAGTGGGTAAGACAGCTGGGTTTGTCAATCAGAAGGTTGGCAGTTCAATGGTTCGAATTCCTAGTGCCGCATAATGGAGTGACCTCCTGTTACTTGTCCCAGCTTCTGCCAAACTAGAAGTTTCGAAAGCACCTAAAAAATGCAAGTAGAAAAAACAGGGACCACCTTTGGTGGGAAGGTAACAACATTCCATGCGCCTTTGGCATTTAGTAATTCTGGCCACATGACCATGGAGACATCTTCGGACAGCGCTGGCTCTTCGGCTTTGAAATGGAGATGAGCACTGCCCCTTAGATTCGGAAACAACTAGCACATATGTGCGAGGAAAACCTTTACTATATTAAAGGACAATGTGACCATATAAAAAGATTCCATCTTTATCATTTCAATTTATATAAGGAAATGACATCTCACTAAAGAAATAGATGAATATCTAAAGAAATAAAATTTACCAAGGATTACGTGCATTGCGTTTTGGGGGTTCAGGATTCATGCCAAGTTCAAGATTCATGCCAAGTTTGAGCATAGTTCTCCATATAGGAGAAGTATGAGATCATCTAAATGTTTTAAACATTTTTGTGTATTTGTCCTATATCAGTGGTTCCCATAGTGGGCGGTACTGCCCCCTGGGGGATGACTTAGGGGGGGGCACTAGGAGGCAAGGGAGGCAAGAGGGAGGCGCTAGGAGGCAAGAGGGCAGCGGCAGTGGGGGAGGTGCTAGGAGGCAAGAGGGCAGCGGCAGTGGGGGAGGTGCTAGGAGGCAAGAGGGGGGTGGCAGGGGGGCGCAAGGAGGCAAGAGAAGTGACAGCAAAATGTTGGAGGTGGCTAAGCTTTTCCTAGTTTTCCCCACCCCTGTTCCTGTTCTTCTTTTTCCTCCCCTCCTCCCTTTTTCTCTTTCAATGCCCCCTCCCCTTACATGGCTCTGAAAAAGCTCCTGGGTGGAGCAAACCATGCATGTTCATCTGCTGGGGGGAGGGGGAGAGCGACTGCAGCAATTTGCTTCAGAGAAGAGGTAGGGATGGTTCTGATGGTGCTGTCCCCTGCACATTCCTCTCCCTCCCCTCTGTTGACCTGGCCGCAAACACAGAAACTTTCTGGATCTCCTCATCCCAGAAGCATCAACCTCACACTCTCCTCTCTCTGCTAGTGGCTGCACATTCTCCCTCTCCCTCCTTGCTTCAGAGTGATCCCATGTGAAAAAAGGGGTTGGCTGCTAGCAGAATCTTGCTTGGATGTGGATGTCTCCTGCACACGCCCCTCCCTCCCCTCCGCCGACCTGGCCAAAATCTCAAAGATTGGAAGGGCTGCGCAGGAAGAGAAAAGCCAGAAAAACTTGCAAGAACAGAGACAGGAGAGCAAAGGAAGTGAGTGAATGTTTGGCTTGCTGGCTGGCCTCTTTATTCCCCCTTGTTCCCAAGGCAGCTCTCTGTAATGGCAGCAGAAGCACATGTGGCTGCAAGAGAGAGAGAAGCCAGGTGAGACCCAGAGGCTTTGCTGCTCCCCTTGCTCCAGAAACATCAACCATTCAATCTCCCATCTCTGCTAGTGGCTGCCCCATTCTTCCTCTCTCTCCTTGCTGCCGGGAGATCCCATGTGAAAAAGGGCATGGCTGGGAGCCCCTGCACCCCTCACCTGTTCTCAGGCAGCAGCTGAGAGGTGTAGGGATTCCCTGGTGCCTTCCACACCCTCCACTGCACACCGGGGAACAGGTGATGGGTGCAGAGGCTCCCAGCCATGGCCAAGGCCCCATTGAATAGCTTTTCATCACTACCCACACCCTCCAAAACATGTTGGACTCCAGCTGTTTGGTGCAGGGTTTTTCTGACTCCACCCACACCATCCCGATTGATTTGGGAGGTAGCTGCTGGCATCACTGCTGCTGCTGGTATCTGTACTGCTACAGCCCTCTGTGTGCCCTCTCCCATTGAATGAAAGAGACAGAATGAGAGCGAGAAAGAGGGGGAGAGAGACAGAGAGGATGAGTAAGAGTGGTATAGAGAAAGAGAGAGAGAGACAGAGAAAGAGTGGGAAAGGGGGAGAGAGGAAGAGGGGGAGAGAGGATGAGAAAGAGTGGGAAATGGGAAGAGAAGGGGGAGAGAGAGGATGAGAAAGAGAGAGGGGAAAAGAGGAGAGAGAGAGAGAGAGAGAGGGTGGAGAGAGACATCAGACAGACAAAAGATGGGGAGAGAGAGAATGAAAGAGAATGAGACACAGAGAGAAAGAAACAGAATGAGAAAGACAGAATGAAAGGAATCAGAGAGAGAATGAGAAAGAGAGAGAGAATCAGAATGAGACAGAGAGAAAGGAGAGAGATAAGAATGAGAGAGAATTAGTGGGGGAGATAGATAAAGAGAGGAGAGAGAGAGAGAATGAGGGAGAGGAGAAAGAGGGAGGCAGTAGAGTGCCTGAAGTACCCCATCCTGTCACTGGGAGTTTAGGCACTTCAGGAAGCGGCTCACTGAATTCATATTAGTGATCCGTGGGATTAACAATTATGAACTTGGTGGTTCCCAAGGTCCAAAAGGTTGGGGACCCCTGTTGTAGCTAAAGTTACTGGAGTGAGCCACTCATTCCCCTTCTTAAATGCATGACAAGTTTAAGAAGGGGAGCAGCTTGCTCCAGTAATTTTTGCTACAAAGGAGCCTGCAGTCACTGCATCTTTCAGCAGGAGAAGCACTGCCAGGCACACCGAAAAAAAGAGTGCGGCTGCAGGCATCTCGCAACAGGGGAAAAGAGGCAGAATAGAAGTCTAAGGATTTTTCCTACCTGGTTCTGTGGGCGTGGCTTGGTGGGGGTGTCATCTGACTGAGTGGTTGAGGCTTTGAGTGACATTGAGTGGGCCATGCCCACTCAGTCACAGGACAGCTCCCTAACCACGTCCACAGAACTGGTAGGGGATCGGGTGCGGGGCAGTGAGGATGAATTTGTAGCACCAAGGGAGTGGTGGACTGAAAAATTACGGGAACCACTGTACTATATAATTTATAGAATTACACAGCTCCCATACAATACATAGCTTTTTCTATTGTTGATAGTGGGACTATTGTCTACCTTTTTTCTAATAGAGTTCTTTATATCATATCTAACACTATTACTGCAGAAAAGGCGGAGAATATTTTCTTTTAAATGAATATGCAATGTTCATTTTCCATTACTATAATTTTGGGATAATGTAGTTATACTCAGGTGTGCACAAAACCTGGTTTGGAACAAAGATGGTTGTGGTACTCCAGTGCCAGACCATGTCTGAAACCCTTGAATCAATTCCTGTTCCAACAGATTCATTTTCAGAAAAATAAAAAGTTACTCCCACAAGGAATGGAGGTGTAGCAAATTCCAGAAAGCCAGGAGATTCCAGGCAATATCACATTTTCTGATTAGAATTAGACTTCCTGGAAAAGAGCAAAAAAAAAACCAGGACAATTTTACATCGCCGCAGGATGTGGGACTTTTGGCAAAAAAGCGTGTCTGTCCCGCCAAAAGTGGGACAGATGGTCACCTTATCCAAGTAGCTAGCAGAATGAATGAAAGAAGTTATAGTTCTTCGCTTTTTTCCAGAATTGTATTTTTAAATTTTTAAATTTGGAAGGCAATATAATACATGTAGATCAGAACCAATTTGATACAAATAAGATGTATTCTTTAAAATTCTCAAAAGTGACTATCAAAATCAGGAGAAAAGTACTAGTTTAATCCTAATGCTATTGATTTTTTTTTATCAGATATGTTATTCTCCAGTTCTCTGTCTCTGTGGCTTTTATCTTTACTTGTGCTAATTTTAATTCCAATTTGTCTGGTTTTATTTTCTTTAATTTCTGGCAGTTGACCATATTTGATTAATACATTTATAATAAATATAATTGTACTGAATTCTCACAAAGAAAAGGACAATGGTTGAGGAGAAAGAGAAAAGGAAATGCGCTGAGATTTGCACTTGTATTTTGAGATTGTACCTAGGGGAGTTAGAACAGGTTCAGCCCTGTAAAATTAAAAAAAAGAAAAAGAGATAAGGTGATTTAACAGGCAACTAAAAGTTAGTGGCTCTGATCAGCTAATATCTTCTAAGGAGGGAAAGTAGTCATGATGCAGCTACATTTCATGATGTACTCATTTCTGGTGGTTAGACCTTTCCGACTTGGGATGGAGGACAAGTATGAACTACGCAGGGTTCCAATAGTATTTGATCATCCAACCCAATATAGTATTGGTGTTGCATGACTTTCCAATCTCCTTCTCCCATTTCAAATAGATACCAGTGATGGTCAGTGCTATTATTGTTTCCTTTCACTATTCTTCCTGCCAACAGTACAATAATGCTTGTCTTTTACTTGAGGAAAGATGAACTATAGAATTCCCTAACACTAAAAAAGTTATTATGGTAAAGTTTTGTAACAATTTCCAAAAAGGAGTTTGCTATATGTGGGAAAAAATAGGGCTCTAATTACAACAAAGTCTCCATCTATCTGCCAATCATTACTCAGGCTACCATTACCTGAAGGGAACTCTTGGACAATTCCAGATATAAGCTACATATAGTTGTTTTGTAGCGGTGTGTGTGTGTGTGCATTCATAGATTTATTGGGTGCCAAGAATTCCCTGTGGTAAGATGAAAGGCCAATAAATTTAATAAATAAATAAATATATCCACTTCTATTCATTGCAGATTGAGACACTCGCTACTGGAAAGGATACAAAAAAGGAGGATTCTGAGCAAAAACCAGCACTTGCTCATAGTACTTCTCCAACTACACAGCTTTCTGACGCTGAGGACTTCACAGGTTTAGAAACAACCAGTTTATTGCAGCATGAAGATACTGTGCTTCATATAATTGAAGACAATGGGATGGAGAATCCTCTTCTTTCCAGCCAGTTCAACTTCACACAAGTTGAGATGGGGCAAACTGATGTTGGTTTGGATGAATCACATGTTTGACTTGAAAGAAACATAAGTACAATAGAGGAAGCAGAGACTTTTCTCTATTCTTCATAGCTCTCTATAAGTAATGTAAGTAAAGAAAGAGCACTTTATAAACAATGAGAGATATCTCATATCCTGTTGGCAGGTTAATATATTTCATAATTCATGTTATGCCTTTGGAAAATCTAGTTAGACTCAGGATACACTGTAAGATTGAGGAACAACTTGGAATGTTCTTAGACACAGAACTTAATCATGACATAGGAATTTTCTGCTTCTTAGACTCTCCAATAAAATATTACATTAAACATGACAGACAGAAAATGAGTATAATATTTTAGAAGGAAGGCCACCTTAATATCTTAAAATTTATTTTTGTAATCTCAGACAGGAAACAGATACAGAGTATATTTATCACAAGCATTAATAGCAATCATGCTACAGGAAAATTTCATGACTACTATATATTTCAATCAACATAGGACACAATTTATTTTCACACCTATATAACTCTGCAGGTGTTTGTGAATCTGTGAAATAACATATATACATTATGTCTCTGTTTGGACTACTGTATAGATCCAATGGATGATTTCCAATCTAAATGAATATGAATGTAATCATTAATGTTCAAGTAAATAATAACCTTTATATTCTGATGTCATGTTGCTATAAATTAATTTAGTTAATATTTAAAGGGTTCTAAATTGGATGCAGTTTCAGCCATACATATAGCCTATCATAAGAAGCAAAATTTAATTATATATATATTCTATAATCGGTCTTTTGAAGCTATGCAGCAAAAAGATTTGGCAAAATCAAAGTTTTTATTGTTCTTATTAACTCCCATTGCTTTAAACCAATCTAACCTCTACATGCTAGGATGTGCTGCTTCCACTGTTGTTATTGTTAAAGTTAATATAATTGTACTACACTTTTTAAATGTTGCTAAATCTATGATTTGATTTACTTCTATGTTTGGGTTCTCATTGGCTTTGGAAGATTGAAAAATTGTCTGTTCAGATGAATTTTGTAAATTTATATTCCTTATATTTACTGAATGGTTGTGTATAAAGTGAATAAGAGTATGATAGTCAAAAAGTATTGTATGTTTAAATTCATTATATATATATATGGATTTGGGAAGGCTGGCTTAAATAAACAGCTTTAATAGACAGATGCCACATTCTCACATACTCTGAAATGCTTCTTCTACACTGAATCTGAAACTCTACACAGCTTTAGTGTTTTTAAATAGTGCTCTGGATAGCATAAATGTTGCTATATGGAAGAATGAAACATGTCATGATCCAGGCTTTTCCCCTGCCTTTTCAAATAATTTAATCTCACTAGGAAAAATGGGAATATACTGTATTAATTGAAAATTAAGATGATGAATGTTGATTCTACTATTAAAATAGTCAAAAGCAAATGGACAGAAGCTATACAATACTGAGGAATTAACACACTAAAGACTTTTCACCTAAACATCATCCAAAGCTCTAGAAATCTCTCTTTTGGCTACTGTAGAAGGTATATCTCATATATGTATGAATGCATAGAACACAAATAAGACACATTGAAAATCACATTTTAGGAAGTATAATGACTGTGAATCTCTGTATCAAAGTCAGTTATTACATTACATTTTTAGTGTGACCCTAAAAATTTTAGAATAAAGTACTGAATCCACTTTAGTAAGCCATAAAAAAACCTCAAAAATATGCCTGTTCTAATTTTGTTTAGGTTGCCATTTAAAATTGTTATTTTCTTAAAAAAAACATTTTTTAAAAATAGCCTAAAATAGCTAGACAGCTCAATTTACTGTGATACTGTGATGTGGTTTTCTTGTGTATTTCTTTTAGTTGTATTGTGCTAACTAAAGGCATATAGAATTGTACTCTTAACAATAATTTATTGCTTTCTTCCATTGCTATACTGATGTGATAAGTATGTATCTGCTGTTCTACTTAATTTTGCTTAGTGTTAGAGGCCTTATGTGTGAATAGTATTGTTTTTTTTAAAAAAAATGTCTGTATTGTTTTAGATTTTTATATTAACGTATTATTGGCATTGTTAAAATATGTCCCTTTCTAAAAATATGTAATACAAAGTTATGAAAATACAGCCATATACTCCCAAGTTTCTTGTAAATTCCTCCTTCAACATGTGCCTCCCAATATTTTTTCAAACAGTTCCCAATCCTTGTCCAGTTATAGAAAGGGAACATTATTGTCTTGCTAATCTATATGATCGCAGCATTTATGTGTTTTTCTTAATGTTACCATAGCTGTACTGAATGTTGCAGTATTCATGTTTATATGTACATGCATAAGAATGCCTTTGATATGTTTGAAGAATGCTGCTGTAGGATTCCCTAGAAATATTAAAGCTTGGTTTGATTATAACTTCTGTAGAATTGTACAGTTTTAAAAGGAGGAATTGGCATTCAAAAATTTAAATTAGTACTGTCTTCAGAAACAAGTCATTTTAAATTTCCAAAACAGCCTTCTCTACAAAGATTTCAATTTAGTGAATATTTTGATTGCCAAAGAAATTATGTATTTCAAAATATTTATCAAGGGATCATAAGGTATGAAATGTTTTGATTGTTTATAGAAGCAATCAATATGGTTAATAAATGATCTCAGGATAATCAGAGGAATGTTATCTTTGCATTGATATGTGCTATATTTAAGAAGTGAAAGGGCTATTTTGCCATATTTATTGAAAAAATGTATTGAAATTGAGAAAATATTTATTTATATGAACCTTAAAATCAATCTGTACACATTAAAGCTAATTTTTAATTAAAAATGGAAATGGAAATGAAACCCCACGTGAAAGTTAAAATAAAATGTTTAAAACTATGAGATCAAAAGATATAGAATTAAAATGTTAATAGATCTGTAAAGTGCACCAGATGACCAAAGATGAAGGGTAAAATAAACTATAGAAATGTCTGAATTAAGTTTATGAAAGAGATTATAATAGTTTGCTTGAAAATGCATAAATAAATTGTTTACAAATACATAATTACACCTGAAGTGTTTTTTGTACTTAAGACAATGGTGATAAATTATTTTAAGACTTTTATGTGACTTCCATATATGGGGCTTTAAAGGATCCTGATTCTGTTTAAGGAAAGGTATTTTATGTGCAGAATTCAGAGCTCCTATTTTATTGGATTAATTCATAAAAATTAAATTTTATCATAAACTTGAGAACAAAACAGAATGAACAAAAGGCAGAAGGAAAAATAGAGCATAACTTTGAAAAATTATGAAGAATTTAGTAACACATTCTCCACTTTCCTTCTTTTTCTCCAGCCACTAAGCATAAATTAAGTGTTTATGCTATGCTTTTAGTTACTGGAGATCTTTGTTGTTTAAGTCATTTAATCTGTTGTTTTTAATTAGTTTTTTGACTCTAAATATTAAAATCTGCCTTGTAATATATATATATATTCTTATGTAAACAAGTCTTATTACAATTTTCTTGTAATATATTCTTAAGGGAGCAATTTCTGAATCAGTTTTTTGATCTCCCAATCTTGTTTTGTCAGCAGTTTCACTTTTCCAGCATTGGGCTCTATCGGCAATCTACACTGCTTAGTCAAAAAAATGTAACTTTTTAATTTATAATTTTTAGAATTATTACCAATTTAAAAATGGACTAATTCACGATTAGCGTTTTGCAGGTGAGCTCCCCTGCCGCCCAACCGGCCATTATCAAAGCCACATCTTCAAAGAAGAGGAAAACTACATTTCCCACAAAACTGCCTTCCGCCGATTGGCGAATGCCGAGTTGCTTCCGGCTCGGAGTGAGTTCCGCTTCTGGGCCTCCGAGAAATAGTTATGGCGTCTGGGTGCCGGATAGGTCCTTCCATTCTGAACAGTGACCTGGCGGCTCTGGGAGCCGAATGCAGGCGCATGATTGACTGCGGCGCAGACTACCTGCACCTGGATGTAATGGACGGGTAACTCGGCCGAGCGCCTGGGACAGGGTCCCTCCCTCCCTTCCTCGCGGGGGCGGCCGACGCCTGTCATTCTCCTCTAGTAGTACTGAAGTGGTCGGCGGGGGCGGGGGAGAAGTCAATAAGGATCGCCCTTCTGATTGGTTCGGGGCGGCTTTCCTATTTCTGAATGAACCTTTCATGGAATGGAAGGGAAGGAGGAAAGTGCGGCGTTCTTGTGTTTAATAGCAACAGCACTTAGACTTATATACCGCTCCATGGTGCTTTACAGCACCCTCGGTCAGTCAAACAGAAGTTTTGCTGTTTGTGAAACCAAAAGCTAATTCCTGGCATGTTCAGTGCCAACAGGCTTATGCTGGGATGGGTGGACGGCTGCCTGTACCGCAACAGCCCTCAGTCACGTGAAGAGCTGTGTAAAGGATGGGTATCTTACCAACTAGCCGTTAGCCATAGCAGTCGATACTGTCATCACTTTGGCTACTTTGTTTTCAGGAAAGTAGTATTTTGTTAGCAGTGCTTTGTTATGGTGCTTGAAACTTGAGGGAAGTTAATGCAGACTACTTCCTGGAAACATTTTTGCCTTAGCAATACAGGTAGCCCTCGGTTTATAAGCCCTCATTCAGTAACTGTTCAGTTATGACTACTCTGAGCAAGGGGGAGTTAATGCAACAAAGTTGCAACCATTGCAGTATCCTCCAGTGACAAGTCATCATTTGCAATCTTCCTTGCTGGCTTGCCACAAACAGTCAATTAGAGAAGCTGTCAGGATGTTGCAAGTTGCTTCCACTGCTTTTTCATCCACCCACCTGTAACATCCGGACATGTTCCATAGTGCCTGCCCATGGCACTCCTCCATAAATCTCACCTGCTGGATTACTTTTCTGGAACTCCCCTGCCCCCCCTCCTCTTCCCATGTCATGGTCATGTGAAGTCCTTGGTTAACAATCAGTATGGTCTTGGGTTACGATGGCAAGCAGGACTGCTGGATTGTTGTGACTAAGCGAAACAGTCATGTGATATTACCTTTATGGCCACTGCAGCTGGCATACAAAAAATTAAACCCTTTCTAAATCAGCCAGTCATAGGAAATAAAGTGTGTAGATGGGCTACAGTGAATCTTTGTACTCAAATGAGCTAGAATAAAACAGAACTTTTACTTTTAAAATACCTAGAAAACAAGTCAAATTATTTCATATTTGGTCCCATATTTTACTTTTATTATTGTATCTTATAAAGTCCATAGCACAGGGGAAACCTGCATTTATTGTTTTAGTTTAGTCTTAAAAGGTTTTAAAACAAACTAATAAACCTTTATTAGTAAAATATTTTGCTATGTTCCATGTTTAGTAATTCCATACAAAAATATCTGAAGACAGAATTTTCAAAGGTTTTATGAGAGTGACTCTTGACAGACTAGTTGGATGGGCCTGTGACTGGATCAGTAACAGGCACAGAAATGCATTTCAACTCAGACTCCAGCAAGGTGGAGGTGGGGTACTGGTATGGGTTGTATTATTAAAAATGAGCTAGTTGTACCTTTTCAGGTTGAAGGTGGATTCAAAATCAACTTCCAAACCTACTGTCAGTTTTTAGAAGATACTTTCTTCAAGCAGTGGTACAGGAAAAAGTCTGCATCTTTCAAGAAGACCACGGTTTTTATGAAGGCAAAGTTCCATTGCATGTGTCGAAGTACTCCACTGCATGGCTAGCCAGTTAAGGCCTTAAAGATGAAATAATGACATGGCCCCCTTCCTCACCTGACCTAAACCCTATTGAGAACTTGTGAGCCTTTCTTAAATGGGAGATTTTCTTTACAATGAAAGAAAAGTAGACCTCTCTGAACAGTGTTTTGGGGGGGGGGTTGTGGTTGCTGCTGCATAAAAAGTTGATTGTCAACAGATAAAAAAACTGACAAGACTCCATGAATGGAAGGGTTATGACTTATTGAAAAGAAGAGTGCCTATATCGGTCATTGATTTTTGTGTGTGTAAAATGTCAGAAATGTTTATTTGCATATTTTGAGTTGGTTGTTTATTATTCTCACAGATGCAAATAAACAAGATAGGCAAATTTTCATTTTTCATTTAGTTGTATAATAATTCTGCATAAATAATTGCATAATAATTGTGCACACATATTCTAAGAAAGCCAAAACCTCACTTTTACTTTCTTAAATAGTTAGGTTTGAGGTTTATTAACATTTTGGATTGGCTGAGGGCACCATAATTGTTTAATAAAAATAATCCTCAAAAATACAACTTGCCTAATAATTGTGCACACAGTATATTAGTATAGCTTTTTATTTCAAATAACTAATATTCTAATTGGTAAAATAATGTCTATGTAGAGTCAATCAAAATATATTTCAGTATTGATAATTTCGTAGGAGTTTTAGATGCTGCTGATGCATCAGAATAAAACTATGGGGTCAGAAGACATTTTAAATGAGTACTGCCTTTCCTCAGTTTAGAGGGAAGTTTTCTCTTTCAATAACTCAAATAGTTAAAAATGTAATTGGCAAAAAACTGATGTAAAATATTAATAACCTGTTGGCCATGATTTAGAAAGGAGAGAGATCTACCAGGTTTGGGAACTAGGTATCTGTTTCTTACAAACACATTGCAAAATACTTCCATTAAAATCAATGGAATATGAGACTGATTATATATAGAGTTAAAGCTTTATATTGTAGCTATGTAATATTGTGAACAGGAGATTACTGAAAATAGGAGCAGGGAGTTGCATTTCAAAACTTGTTTGCCAATATATGCCTATATTTTAGAATAAAATTCAATATAGCCAGATCACATTCTGCATAGAGTGGTTGCAGAATCACCAATCCTATAGGGTGATTGCAATGGTTTCCAGTTCTTGAGTGGCATTCTGCAAGTGGCAATGCAAGGACTCTTAAACTTGCCCCCCCAACCCCTCCCTCCAGTCTAACTGGGATTCCACCAAGGGTATGAACTGCTGCCATTGGCTGAAGGTCCTTTCAGTGCTAAGGATCTTTGCCCTTCTGTCTTTACAGGAATTTTACTAATATCAATCAGTAAATTAATTAATTTAAATTATTAAATTATTTAAAATTGTGCATATATTGAAATAGTAAAGCAAAAATTGTTTTACAATGGATGTTATTTTTCCCCCTTTTGGATAGGCATTTTGTTCCAAACATAACTTTTGGCCATCCTGTTGTAGAGAGCCTTCGGAAGCAGCTGGGTCAGCAGTCCTTTTTTGGTAAGCTGTTATTTATTAATTTTAGGTTAATTTAGTCTTGGAATGAGATACATTTGAATAATCCTCTCCTTACTTCACCATTGTTTTGAGCTGTAGAACTGTGCCTAAGATGTGGAAGAAAAGCCATCTGAAGGTGGTGTAAAGCTTCCAAAAAGCTGTTTTGCAGAATGTGTTAGCATAACTGAAGAGCCTCTTCTCAAGGCCTTATAGGAGCTATGTTATTTGGAAGACTCGAAGGATGCCTTTTCCTATATATGGCTTTGCTTCATGAGGGCCCAGGGGCTCTTCCCCATACAGCCACACAAGCAGAAATACACGAGGCAGCCTTCATGGAAACTATTTAAGTCTTGCAGCAGATGGGCTTCCTTTTGGTTCTCTAAGAGTAGGTGATTCACTCACTAGCACCCCTTTGAATGTTTTGCAAGTAAAAAAAATGGTAATGTTACAATTTATTCCTTTGGAACATTAGTGTAAATTAGAGATCTCGGCTAATATGTGCTACTGCATACTGTATATGTTTTTTTTAAAATATGATAGACATATCAGTTTTTTTCTTTGTTACTATGGTATGAAAAGCCCAGTCTATCTCTTAGTGAATAGTGATTATAGCATCAATTGAATCATGATTGATCATATGATTATTTGTTTAAAGTCCACATATTAAAATACTTCTTGCTGCTTTAGTGGATTCCCTGAGTTCTTCATTGGTCAGGACTGCTTGGACAAGAAGAGGAGGCTATCAGATGAGTTAGTAAGTGGTCCCCCTCACTAGATGGCATGCCAGTAGCACAAACGAGGGATGTGACCAGCTCCAATAGCAACAAAACAGGGTAGCCAGGTGAATAGCTGCTTTGAGGGTCAATGAGATATAGCCAAGGCCTTCTGAAGCATAAATGAAAAGCATATTAACAAGGTTTTTCTTGAATTTAAGGTATTAGTAATCCCCAAAACAGATTGATATGTTAGTATTTGAGGGAAAGAGTCTACTAGATATGTATGTACTTGGGTACTGAGCTCACCTCTGATTCCTATCTTTATATCTTGTATATCCTAAAACCAAGACAATGTTTTATAGATTTGGAGTGTCCTCTGGTTGAGTGATTCAGAAAATATGCAGTCCAGTAATTTCTGCTTCTGATCTTATATTATTATTTCTAGATATGCATATGATGGTTGCTAAACCAGAACAATGGGTAAAGCCTATGGCTGTAGCCGGTGCAAATCAGTATACCTTTCATATAGAAGCTACCAATAATCCAGGGGCCCTCATCAAAGATATAAGAGAAAATGGAATGAAGGTGAGAGATTTGGAATTGTTAGAATTTAGTAAACTCCTCTTTTCAACGAATGGTTAGCACCTGCTTCATATTAGATTAAGAGTCAGTGGAGTTCAAGAGAAGGGGGGCTGGATTTAGTTTTGTTGTGGTTATATAAGGATTCTAGGCTGATCCCTCTTTTAATTCCACTCCTGGGTTTTGCCGCTCCTCCTACATTGTATATCTTGTATCTCTATTAATACCCATATTCCTTTAAAATACCAAATAAATATACATTGTATTACAAAAACCCTTTCCCCCCTTCTGTTCAGTTGTATCCAATTCTTGCAGACAGCTTGGACAAATCCTTATAGTTTTCTTGGCAAGATTTTTCAGAAGTGTTTTTCCATTGCCTTCTTCCTAGGGCTGACAAAAGGTCATTGAAAGCGACATCTTTTGTGCCTAAGACGGAACTAGAACTCATGGTCTCCTGATTTCTCATCCTTGCCTTAACCACTATAACAAATTGGCTGCTATGATATTACACTCTCAGGAAAATAATCCTTAACCTCACATAGGTCTGATGTCACATAATAGAATTAGATCTTCTATATTCTAGGACAGTGATGGCAAACCTATGGCACAGGTGCCACAGGTGGCACGTGAAGCCATATCAATGGACACGCGAGCATTGTCCTACTTCAGCTCTGATGCACATGCGAGCACTGGCCAGCTGATTTTTCGGCCTTCCAAGCCTCGGGAAAGAGGCTGTTTCCAGCCTCTGGAGGGCCTGGTTTTCAGTCTCCCCAGGCTCCAGAGCCTTTCTAGGGAAGGTGGAACAAATTGAATTATGGGTTTGGGCACGCAGGCACACACCACCACCTGGGCACCCACTTTTGGGACGCGATGGCAAAAAGGTTAGCCATCACTGTTTCCTATATCTCTGATAAAGGCACTTTATTTTTCTAGTTGCCTTCATTATGTTAATGTGGAAATTATTGTTCTAAACATTTTCTAATTGATAGGAATCAATGCTCAGACCAGGAACCATGCAGAAAAAAATACTACACTCTGTTCCAAGAAAGAAATTCAGCATTTTTGTATTTGATGTGATTGAATTCTTACATATACAGTATATCACAGAAGTGAGTACACCCCTCACTTTTTGTAAATATTTAAGTATATCATTTTATGTGACAACAGTGAAGAAATGACACTTGGTTACAGTGTAACATTGTGAATTTACAGCTTGTATAACAGTGTAAATATGCTGTCTCCTCAAAATAACGCAACACAGTGCCATTAATGTCTAAACTGCTGGCAACAAAAATGAGTACACCCCTAAGTGATAATGTACACTTTGGGGCCCAAAGTGTAAATATTTTGTGTGGTCACCATTATTTTCTAGCATTGCTGTAACCCTTTTGGGCAGAGTTCACCAGAGCTTCGCAGGTTGCCACTGGAGTCCTCTTCCACTCCTCCATGATGATGTCATGGAGTTGGTGGATGTTAGAGACCTTGTGCCCTTCCACCTTTCATTTCTGGATTCCCCACAAATGCTGAATGGGGTTTAGGCCTGGAGACGTACTTGGTCAGTCCATCACCATTACCCCCAGCTTCTTTAGCAAGGCAGTGGTCCTTTTGGAGGTGTATTTGGGGTTGTCATCATATTGGAATACTGCCCTGCAGCCCAGTCTCCTAAGGGAGGGGATCATACTCTGCTTCAGCATGTCACATTACATGTTGGCATTCATGGTTTCCTCAATGAACTGTAGCTCACCAGTGCAGGCAGAATTCATGCATCCCCAGACCATGACATTCCCATCACTATACTTAACTGTAGGCAAGACACACTTGTATTTGTACTCCACCTGGTTGCTGTTACATATGCTTGACATCATCTGAACCAAGTAACTTTATCTTGGTCTCATTGGACCACAGGACATGGTTCCAGAAATCCATGTCCCTAGGCTGCTTGTGTGCAACAAACCGTTTGCAGGCTTTCTTATGCATCATCTTTAGAAGAAGCTTCCTTTTGGGATGATAGCCCTGCAGACCAATTTGATGCTGCATGCGGCTTATAGACTGAGCAGACAGGCTGATCCCTACCCCTTCAACCTCTGCCGCAGTGCTGACAGCACTCATAAATCTATTTCCCAAAGCGAACATCTGGATATGATGCTGAGCACGGACACTCATCATCATTGGTTAACCAAGGCAAGGCCTGTTCTGAGTGGAACCTGACCTGCAAAACCACTGTATGGCCTTGGCCACCATGTTGTCGCTCAGTTTCAGGGTCTTGACAATCTTCTTATAGCCTGGGCCAGCGACAGCTAACCTTTTTGTTGTTGCATGATAAAAGTGCATGTGTGCGCATGACTTGTGTGAATGTGCCCACACCCATAATACAATGCATGCATGACACCCCCCTGCGTATGAATGTGCCCCCTATGCATGTCCCCCCATGCACATGTGTGTGACCAAGGCCCCATTTTGGGCCTAGCAGTCCTCCCTGGTTTCCTGGGAACAAAAATGGAGCGCAGAGGGGTGCCACCCCTGCTCTCCCCCACCCCCTCCTGTGCATGTCTACACTGTTACAGCTGTGATGTCTGCCTTGTATGCAGCTTTATTCCTCTCTAGCATTCATCTCCATTGTTCAGCAATGCATTTCCTGCCTCTCTAGGATTTACCTCTGTCTGCTCCTGTGATGTACTTCCTGTTCCTTTTGGATGTATATGGCTTGTATAGTGTTTCAACTGCATTTTCATTAAACAATAGTGCTGCAGAGACCTGAAAATCAGGTGACCATTGGGAGGTGCGTGTGCAGAGCTCAGCTGGGGCAAGGGCTCGCCTGCCAGCAGAGAAGTCTACATGTGCCACCTATGGCACATGTAGATCTTTATGTTTAGCAACAATTCGTTTTTTTCCATATCCTCAGAGAGTTCATTGCCACGAGGTGCCATGTTGAACTTCCAGTGACCAGTATGAAAGCGAGACCAAATTTAATACATCTGGTCTCCCTTCACACCTAAGACCTTGTAACACTAACATGTCAAGTGACACCAGGCAGGAAAAACCACAATTTGGGCCCCATTAGGACTTTATCACTTAGGGGTGTATTCACTTTTGTTGTCACCAGTTTAGACATTAATTTCTGTGTGTTGCATCATTTTGAGGGGACAGCACATTTACACTGTTATACAAGCTGCAGACTCACTACATTTTAGTCAAGTGTCATTTTTTCACTGTTGTCACATGAAAAGATATACTTAAATATTTACAAAATGAGTGGGGGTATATTCACTTCTGTGATATGTTGTATGTGTTAGCAAACAAGGAGCAGAATACCTTGAATCTTAAGAGGCTGTGTTTAAAGAGACATGGCAGAGCTATGATGTTGGGTGCTTAATACTTACAGGTGCTTTCAAGTATTTTTCTGGTAACAGTAGGACAGTTACATTGTTTAAAATGTATTTGAAAAGAATATATTCATGAATATAATTAGGATATGGGCAACCATAGCCATATGCATGCATGTGGGTGTTTGAACCCTTATATACCCGGGACCTGTTCCCCTACTGATAATACTATCAGCTCAACTAAATTTGAAATCGTACATTATCTCTTATATTCATTACTATTTACAACATGTACTGATATCCCCCCCATTTTGTCTTATATTTAGAAGTGTTTTTTCTTTGAGCTTAAACACTAAAATACTTTGAAATCAGACACTATGCACTTACATACCAATCACTATGAGTGCCTAATGAATTCTGTTTAATCACAAGTTTAAAACCAATGCTTCCATGTAATTCTGAACTCCTGAGCACATTAAGGAAACATTATCTTTGTAGTTGGAAGTAATCTATTTTTTTTCTTTGCCATTGGAAATTTTATTTGGCACAGATTTTTACTAACTACTATCTGGTGGGAATAACTTTGGATCTTTTTGCTTCTTTTCTAAAAGATTCAGGATACAAGTTGTTTTAATATTTTGGTCCTTTTCTTCTTTAGGTTGGTTTGGCTATCAAACCAGGAACCACAGTAGATTTTTTAGCACCATGGGCCAATCAGATAGACATGGCTTTAGTTATGACAGTGGAACCTGGTTTTGGGGGACAAAAATTCATGGAAGATATGATGCCAAAGGTACGTTTGCCAATTATTTCAAAAATTCCAGCATTATGAAAAAGTAATGGGAACCTTAAACATTTTAATTAAGAATGTTCATACTATACATTGATGTCTAATTTCTGTATACTATGAGAAAAATCAGTTACTACTCCTGTTAATTGTTGTTCTTTCTACATTGCTAACTAGATTCACTGGCTGAGAACCCAATTTCCTTCTTTGGATATTGAAGTAGATGGTGGTGTAGGGCCTGATACTATACATAAATGTGCAGAGGTAAGACTAAGAGACAGTTCATATTAAATGAAAAAAAATAATTATTGGAACTTATGTCTAGGTAATTCAGTTTTTTAAATCTCAGTTTAATATTAAGCTTTTTTCATTCTGATTAAATAGAGAAGTAACTTTCGCAAACCATTTGAGTATTCACTTGGTAGTTTTGACAAAGCTTCATGCTTCTTGCTGATTAGGAGTAACAAGGAAAGTATAATTAAAGGTGCTGATCTGGTTAACTGTTCTTTGTTTTCTGTTAGAATGTTTATATTATATTTCAATTTTCTATAATTATTGCATGTTTATTTTAAAATTTCTTATGCAGTGTCATGGGATTTGCTTTTAGGCAGGTGCAAATATGATTGTGTCTGGGAGTGCTATAATGAAGAGTGACGACCCTAGAGCTGTGATTAACCTTCTGAGGAATGTCTGTTGTGAAGCTGCTCAAAAGCGTTCTCTTGATCGGTAAAATCAGGTTGCAGTCAATTTTACTGTTCTCATTATGGGTGGGTTGGGATACCATTGTGGAATAAACAAGACATCAACTTTGGAGGCTCATTTTATGATGAAAAAACCAAAGCAATACATGGCAAGAGTGTATTGTGATCTTGGAGAAAATGCTCCTTGCTTGCTCCTTGATTTCATGCAGCAGTTTGTCATAGAAAAGCTTTTTTTCTTTTTAATTTTAAATACAAATGTAATGATTCCTTAAAATGCTATATAATAAACCCTTGAATTGGAAAAGTTTGAAGGGTCACTTGGCCCTGATGAACAATTGTAGGTCTAATCTACTTTAAGAATAAAAATGGAAGGGTAAATATGAGAAATGGAAGGATGGAAATAAATGGAGCAGAAAATCTGCTTCAATGTTCTGAATTTGAAAATAACAGCAAAAATCGCAAACCATTAATAAGTTAAAATCATGGGTATATAATCTGTAAAACTTCTAAAAATTGCCATCAGTTGTAACTGTTAACATGACAGAAGGAAAAGCTATTAAATACTTTGAAAGTAATTTACATTAAATGTTTTAATTTAAATGTAGTTATTTTCCTAGAATCCATGCAATTCCTGGTTGTACCCTCAGCCTGAAAAAGAACGCATGACTGAACTTTGAAGCAGTGTTAATTATCAGTCAGCATGTATAAATTATTTGCAAATAATTTGGTTTTTTAATGCACATATGCACACTCTTTTGGTTTCCAATTGATACAGATGTTTCAGAAATTTCATTGTAGATATACAGTTTATATAAAAGTAGTTAAGGAAATATGATTTGGTGCCTGTCAAATGCCTTTTGAACAAAAAACTGTTCTCTTCCACTGAAAATTGGCACATCAAATTACAACATTTATATCATTTTCTTAAGAAAAATGTTATAATGGAGACAACATTGCAATTCTTTTCAGTGGAATGTTTGATATTAATCTCTTCAATTGACTATTGAAAATATATTTTGAAATTAAAAAAAACCCCAACTCGATCCATTACCTACTCTTTTCATGCAGAAAAAGCAGTAGCAGACAGTGTTAAAGAACAGGGGTGAATAGATTTTTTAAAAAAATGTTAATCCTTGTATCTCAATTTGCATAAAGAGTAAACCGAAGAGCATAAAAACAAGAAAATATTGAGAGCCTTTTTCTGTTGTTCACTTGTATTAAAATAAATATTTTTTTACTCCAGGTCTGGACAGATGAGGTAGTTAAATGTGTACTTTTTGTCCTTTTTGGAACTGATGGCAAACTTTTACGGATTCTGGCTTTGGTCGGGGCCTCTATTTAATCTGCAAATGCTGCAGTCCTGTACAAATTTGGCTAAGAGTAAGCTCCATTGAATTCAACAGAATATTTGATAAAACATAATAAATTTGACTAGGAAATTTTGCATACGTTAAAAATAATACAATGCAATTATTTACATACACCTTTAAATTCATTTAAAATAACTAAGTAGAAGTTAGCACACATACAACAGACATCTATGTTAGACCAAACAAAGTATAATATGTATGAATTGCATCTCCGTCACCTGTCAGCAACTATAAGAACAGAAGTTCACAAGAAATTTATTACTATGAAAAAAATAACTTACCAGAAAAAAGAATTTTCATCTTTCAAATGATCAACACCCACCTTTTAGCTAATTTTAATAAAGACGTGAATCAGAATTAGCTCTGTTTTAAGAGTGAGAATTAAATCAACAAAATAAAAATCCTTTTTTAAAGAATGCATGTCTTAATTTTTCACATTCTGGCTGGATAATCATATATTAGAAGTCTTAGTAATTTATATATTAAGAAATGTGAAGATGATGATTAACAAAATATAGACTTCGGCTTTGGAAAGCAAATCAGAGGGGCGGGGATGTCATTTCATATTCATCACAATTATGTAAAACATTTGATGCCAAGCCAACAGTGTCTCCCAATCATGATTTCTCATAGTTAAATACAAAATAATAAAGGGATACTATATGTTCATTACACATTTCAATCCATTAACATCACACTGTAGTATAGAGAAATAACTTTTAATTTTAAAACCTTGCATTGAAAATTGGTGTATCAGAGGCAAGATTCAAAGTTAATTTCCTGGACAAAATATTTAAAAAGCTAAAACCAAAATATATAGGAAACTACAATCTAACATAGGCTGTAGTGTGAAAAGCCAACTTAACATTTTTATATTAGCCAGTGTACTTCTAATCCGCTGGGGACAATGGAACACTAACATTTGGCCATCTACCCATTAAAGCTTCCTTTGGGAAATGGCAGTTTTAAAAAGCATACTTAATAATAGTATGTTAATAAAAGCCATCAATAGTTCCTCACAGAAGAACTATCCTCTTGAATTGGTAGTAATAAATGCACATAACAGTCCTGTGCAATATCTATTCACCTAGCATCCCCTGGTGGGTACAGGTAAAACTGCAATGCAGCATTTTGAAATTTGAATGAGAACTTTTTCATTTGTCTTATTATCTAAGAGCTATTGTCTTGCTCATAATGCTTATATTTAAATGTCCTTTTTCCATGTATATTTAAAATTTCTAAGATACAAAAATGGATGCTCATAATCCGCTGATTAATGTTTGTAGGGATACAAAAGAGTTAAATAAGTAAAAATACTGGTAAATGCAATAGAAATAGTAGATTCCATTACTTCAGAAATCTGAATTTTTCAGATACTTCTAGTACTTACCTTCAAAATAATGGGGAGGGGGGAGAAGAGAAATTCATTGAAGTACAGAAAATTAAATCATTTAAACTGACTTTATCTCATCTGTAGTTTTAACTTGCCTAGCCTAATGAATTCAAGTATGTGCTCCATTTATAGATTTATAGATTGATTTTTTTTACCACTTGCTAAATGCAAAGTTATATTTTGCTGCATTGTAATAACTAGACACTTTGCATATTTGATCAAGTTGGGCCAATGATTTGAGGTTACAGTTTAAGAGCATCCACTTTTCACAACAAATATATTAGTCTACTGGACAGACATTCTTCTTGGAATTCAGATAAATATAAATAGCTCTTGCATTCTCATCCTGCCTGTAAAAAAGTCAAAAAATATATTGTAAATATTAATATTATGGAGAAAATTATTGCTTGCATGAGCATGAAAATATATTACCTTACATCTTCCTTCAGCTTGATTTACTTTCCTAAATCAGCAACTTTACTCTCTGTCACGTCTGTTTTTTTCCCAAGTAAATTTGGTGGTGGTCTTCCACTTCAGAGATAGAACTCTCCTTTTGTGGCTGGTTCAGAAAACTAAAGGCCATGTATGGATTATGGTCAGTCTCTCTAAGAACAGACATATCTGAACATTCTTGATGAACTGCTGGGTGATGCTGGGGTATTAAAGCTTCAATTTCTTCATTTTTTAGTGGAAAAGTCCGACATTCCCAGAGAAGAGTCTGAGAGAGATGAAAGATAAAAGGCACTGAAAATAAACTTTTAGCAAAGCATGAGTCTTACCACTATTTTTAAGATTAGTCACTTCCCCTTTGGG
>JANHFP010000866.1:405786-416952 GCA_032468135.1 Calamaria suluensis | reverse complement strand
GCCCGGAGTTGGTCCACATGTCGGTGCCAATCTTGGCCGTCTTCTGTAAAAAAAAAATCTGGTTTATTGGGTACATCATATCGGCACGGTCGAAGGTGAAACCAACAGTGAATCATTCCCGCATTTTTGGTGTAATGAAAGAATAGATACTGTCCACCTCCTTTGTGTCACGTTGGCCAACCAAACAAGTGATGACCTTCTCAGCACTCCCTCCTGCCGGTGCTGGGACACTGTTGAATCTGGCCTTGGTTCTCAAGAGACTTATCATTGTTGTGTCTGGCAAATTGGAGGAAAACATTCTACTTCCAGAAATCTCCCGGTATGATAAGAAACAAAGCAAGAAAAACACAGCTTCAGCTAGAGTTGTTTTGAGAGTCGACACCCTTTTTCAGAAGGATATCGGATTTATTTGTTTAATTTGTTGTAAAGAGCTGCAGGTAGTCCTCCACTTACAACGGTTCATTTAGTGACCATTCGAAAGATGGACTCGTGACTGTTTTTCACACTTATGACCATTTGCGGCATCCACGTGGTCACGCAATCGAAATTGCCAGTTGCTTGGCAACTGGTTCATATTTATGACGGTTGAAGGGTCTTGTGGCCCCCTTTGGGCGCCCTTCATTGACAAGCAAAGTCAAGGGGGAAAGCACATTCACCTAACAACTCATGTTACTAATCTAGCAACCTAGACGTAAGGAGGAATCTTCTGACAGTTGAGCACAACCAACCCATGGAACAGAAGCTGCCTTTTGGAAGTTGTGGGAGCTTCATCACTGGAGGCTTTCAAGGAAAGACTAGATTGCCATCGGCCAGAAATGATGGAGGGTCTCCTACTTGAGCTGGGAGTTGCACTGGATGACCTAAAAGGTCCCTTGCAACTCACTTAATCTGTTAAATATGATAAGCTACCACAGTGTAAAATAGCTGTACAGTAGTGGGAGGTACTAATACCACTCTATAGAGCCTTAGTAAGACCACACCTAGAGTACTGCATCCAGTTTTGGTCATCACACTGTAGAAAAGATGTGGAGACTCTAGAAAAAGTGCAGAGAAGAACAACTAGGTTGATTAGAGGACTGGAGGCTAAAACATACGAAGAACGGTTGCGGGAACTAGGCCTGGCTAGTCTAGTGAAGAGAAGGACCAGGGGAGACATGATAGCCGTCTTTCAATATTTGATGGACTGCCACAGAGAGGAGGGGGTGAGACTATTCTCCAAAGCACCCAAAGGCCAGACCATGAATAATGGATGGAAACTGACCAAGGATAGATTCAACCTAGAAATAAGGAGGAATTTTCTGACAGTTGAGCACAACCAACCCATGGAACAGAAGCTGCCTTCGGAAGTTGTGGGAGCTTCATCACTGGAGGCTTTCAAGGAGAGGCTGGATTGTCATCGGTCACCCAAAAGCGGGTGGATTACGGGGTGGCGGCGGCGGTTGTGTGTGTGTCCACACCCATAATTCTATGTGTCCCGCCCCCGCGCATGCCTGCGCAACCCCTGCTTTTGGTGCGCAATGGCCCAGTAAGCCCGGTAGGGCCATTTTTTGCAGGCTCCAGAGCCTTTCTAAGAATCTGGGGAGGGCAATAACAGGCTTCTCCACCACTCCCAGAGGTCCTCTGGAGACCAGAAACAGCCTGCTTCCTGACGTCTGGTGGGCCTAGAAGGCCCAAAAGCTGTGCCATAGGTTCACTATCATGGGCGTAGGTGTTGCCTGCTTGGGCAGGTGGGTTGGATTACATGACCTACAAGGTCCCTTCCAACTCTTGGTCAGTCTGTTAAACCGCAGTGATTCACGTAACCAATGTGGCAAGGAAAGTCGTAAAACGGGGTCAAAACTCATGTGGCGACATAAACTTGGGGAATCAGTTGTGGGCGTACGCCAAGGACTTGCCTGGATTGAGTGATACAGTTCTCTCAACCTGCTGTATTGTAATGTTTGTGAGCGGTACTAAAAACAGGGCTTCCCAGTCTTCAACCTCTCCCTGCCACGTTCTTCTCCCTCTTGTAGAAAACCGACCGTTCGATGCGCGACGACTTCAGCTTCAGCAGCAGCGCGCTCATCGGCCTTCTAGTGATCGCAGTTGCCATAGCTACGGTGATCGTCATCAGCCTGGTGATGCTGAGGAAGAGGCAGTACGGGACCATCAGCCATGGGATTGTCGAGGTGAGAGGGGCCCATAAAACCCCAGAGGTAGAGCCAGAGCCAGGGGGCTGGCGGAGAAAACAAAAGTAGAATCACTGTTGGAGAATTATATGATTCTCAAGGCACTTCCATGAAAGCATTTGGACTGGGAAATTAATGTTCAGCATGAAAACCCCTAAAAATGTTTTAGTTTGTCCACACAGAACCATGCTGGAAATGCTGAGCAGCAGCAGTCAGTCTAGAAATGGGATCAATTACTACTATGAACCATTTCTTTCATTTGTCTAGCATCCATATGCCAAAGCAGGTAGACCAGCATTAGGGTTACCCTTTGTTGAGTATATCAGTTTCAATTGTACATATATTTTACAGACCATACTGTAGTTAAACCTGCAATGTACGCTGAATATCTTTAGACCTGACATACACACTGGGCCCATAACCGATGTTGAGTTTAGTATACAGTTCCTGTTGAGAAGACCTGAGCGTAGAGAAAGTGTGAAGTGTGCAAGATATCAGCTCCAGAGTCAGTAATAACACAGTGATACAAATTGTATCTATATTTACAATATGTACAACTAACTATTATCAACAATCATAGTTCAAACACTAAGCAATAATATATCATAGCATAGATAACAGTCAACATACTTAACAATCATCAGCAGCTAATCAAACATCAAGTGATAAGGAAATCAGGAGAGCAAGGAAAAATCAACTGGCTTTCCATTTCCTTTATACATTTCTGTTACCATGTAATTATACCATTATCATAACTACTGGTTACAGCCATTTTACAAACTCTTAAAGAAATAAACTAACATTTGAGTAATCTTAATCCTAACACATTTCTTCTTGGGTTATGGACAGGGCTGGGTTCCACTTATCTTTACTGACGGTTCTCTTCTCTGCTTGCGCAGTAGAGCGGAGTCAGCATGCTTTGTGCATCTGCTGCTGTGCGTGCTCTGCTGTGCATGCACAGTAGAGCACACGTGGCAGCACGCACACTGCCCATGCACTCCACGCAAGCTCAAAACCATTTGGAAGACGCGAGGTGCCTATTCAGCTGCCGAAAAAAATAAAAAATCAGTACAAAACGTGCCGGGCGCATGTTAGGGCCCAGTTCACCGACGATAAGAACTGGTTACTTTAATGTGGCTGTGGTCCACCCTCTTCTTAAGAAGCCATCGCTGGACTCCACCCAGTTGAATAATTTCCGACCTGTCTCCAATCTTCCCCTTTTGGGGAAGGTTGTTAAGAAGGTGGTTGTGCAGCAGCTCCAGAAGTTTCTGGATGAAGCGGATTATCTCAACCTCTACCAGTCAGGATTCAGGCCTGGATTTGGGACAGAAATGGCATTGGTTGCACTTTTGGGTGATCTCTGGCAGGAGTGGGTTGGGAGTAGTGATTGCTCTACTTGACTTCTCAGCAGCTTTCGATACCATTGATCATGGTATTCTCCTGGAGCGGCTTCGGGGGATGGGAGGCCTTATGCTATCCTGGTTAACTTCCTTCCTCTGCAGCCACTCTTAGTGTTGATAGGAGGGGAGAGATCCAGCCCTCCGCCACTGCTTTGCAGGGTTCTACAGAGCTTGGTGCTCTCTCCACTCCTGTTTAACGTTTATATGAAGCAGCTGGGTGAGATCATCTGTCACCATGGACTGAGGTATCACCAATACTGATGATACTCAGCTGTATATCTTGGCTGGTGTTGAGTTAATTGATGCCATGTCCTCCTCCTCACAGTGCCTCGAGGCTGTTAGGGGCTGGATGGGGAGCAGTGGGTTGAAACTAAACCCTGGGAAGACTAAGTGGCTCTGGGTTTGGGGTTCATTGGCTTGCGAAGAACTGCCATCTTTGGTCTTGGATGGGGTGGCACTACCCCAAACAGACCCTGTACATAATCTGGGGGTAACTCCTGCTTGAAGAGCAGGTGGTTGTTGTGGCGGGAGCTGCATTGGCTGCAGATTTTCTTCCGAGTGCAATTCAAGGTGCTGGTTGTCACCTTTAAAGTCCTTCATGGCTTGGAACCTGGTTATCTGAGGGACCATCTCTTGCCAGTCACATCTACCTGAACCATCAGAGCGGGGGAGACAGGGAATGCTGTGGGTTCCATCCCCTAGGGCAGTGATGGATAACCTTTTTGCCGTCGCGTGCCAAGAGCATGGGGAGCATGGGGGGGGGGGTTGTGACATGTGTGCCCACACCCATAATTCAATGTTCCCCCCGTGCTCACCCTGCTTTTGACATGTGATGGCACAGTGGGGCCAGTAGGTCCATTTTTCTCTCTCCCCAGGCTCCAGAGGCTTTCTAGGAGCCTGGGGAGGGTGAAAACAGCCTTCTCCATTCCACTAGAGACCCTCTGGAGGCAATGAACTGCCCATTTCCCAACTTCTGGTGGGCCCATAAGGCTCGAAAATCAGTTGGCTGGCCCGCACATGTGCCCTGGAGCTGTGCTAGGGCAAGGCTCAGGTGCCCAGATATAGCTCTGTGTGCCACATATGGCACACGTGCCATAGGTTCGCCATCATGGCCACACCTGGTGGGTCCCAGGAGGAGGATCCCTCTCTGTCTGCAACATCATTCTCCCAGAGATTAGAACAGCCTCCACTCTAATACTCTTCCAGAAGGTGCTGAAGACCTGGTTCTGGCAGCAGGCCTGGGGAACCCAGAGCCCATTAAATGGCTCATGTGATCTGCTGTCGCCGGGGCAGGGACTGATTTTATTATATTATACTATGTTTGTTTCTTTTTATTTATTGCATTGTTTTAAATGTGGTTTTATATTCCGTAAACCACATTGAGTCACCATGTCTGTATTTTCTTCACTCTTTCCAATTGTCTTTTAGAAATAAAGACATTTCTTTTTCCAAAATGTCTACAATGGCCTTCACAAATCATTCTCCATTGGAAATGCCACAGTGACT
Organism: Calamaria suluensis; assembly: GCA_032468135.1. Classification (NCBI taxonomy): domain Eukaryota; kingdom Metazoa; phylum Chordata; class Lepidosauria; order Squamata; family Calamariidae; genus Calamaria; species Calamaria suluensis. The sequence goes on along the minus strand of JANHFP010000866.1, from coordinate 411,878 downwards.
ACAGCAGAAATAGAAGCACAGAATTTGCAGGGACCTTGGAGGTCTTTTACTCCAACCCTCTGCTCATGACAAGACACCTTATATTCCTGGCAGAATGGTTTTCCAGTTTATTCTTGAGAGCAATGGATTCCTAAGTGATTTTGTTCATTCCCAGGATAGATACCTTTATTATGCTTTCATTGCATGGTGACCAATCCTAAATATATATATGTATAAAAAATGTTTAACCCAGAAATGGCCTTCCTCCAAGAATGATCTCACATTTTCATATCAAGTTAATTAACTGTCTGCCACTCTGCTTATTTCTTGTATATAGGTAGTCTTTGCTAAGTGACCACAGTTGGAACCAGGAACTCCATCACTATATCACTTCCCAGTCAGTTATGAAGGAAGTCACTAGGGGTTAAGTGAAATGGCACACTCAGTGCGACTTGCAATTTTATTTGTGGCTTCTCCACTGGCTCTGCTTGGCAAAAGCTGACTTTGAAACATGCAAATGGAATCACATGATGTGGGACACTGCAACAATTGCAAATGTGTGCAGGTTGTAAAGCACCTAAATGGCAATTGTGACTTTGAGGACACTGCAATGGTTGTAAATGCGAGGAATGGCCCTAAAGTTATTATTTCAATGCTGTCGTAACTTCCAATGATCAGTATATAGGGCAGTCATTAAGCAAGGTCTACTTTTATTACCAAATTCCATGATGATGTCAATATCCACTCAGTGCTCTATAAAACTGCTTTATCAACTGACCAACAAGGAATGTCTATGGAGATTTTCAGTCATCCACGTCATGGCTGTGATCACATCTTTCTTTGAGCCTTCCTGAGTTTCCTTGTCTGACATTGGTAAAACTGCAATTTAATTACAGTATTCTACTTTTATCAAACATTACGGACTAGATGTCAAGAGATGGACAGATGAATTATCATTATAGTGCACTTGTTTTTTCTACCGTTTAAATAAGATTTCCATTCATTTCATTCATACAAGTACTACATAAGAGAACTTGGAGTAGACTGCATCCATACAACCCAGACAAATTTTTGGCATAATTGGGCCTTTTCTTGTATTGCTTTCATGTCTTGATTACTCCAAAACTGCTTTCCATTTACAAAAGGCAAGACATAAGGAAATCACACCCAAAAACATGTATGCTAGAGGGATATTTTTTTAAAAAAAGATCCTTCACAGTTCTGGAAGATTCTGAAATGAAGCTCTGTCCAAAAACATCCTTTTGATGAAGCACAGATAACCAATCCAGTAATGACTTGAACAAATAAGCAGCCTATTAATCACATTGTTAAAGCTTTATTCACACATACTGTTGAGCCTGTAATGTTCCAGAACTTACATTCAAATAGGAGACTTTCCCTTTCCTTTCAGTTCTTGCTTGAATGCCAACATTAGACCATTGAGAATTTCTGAGTTTCTCCTACTATATTTTATTTGTTGTGCTTTGTGTTTATATATTAAAATTTTAAATTACCACATAATGCTATCTCATCATATATCTTTAATTATAGAAAGCAAAGAACTACTTAGTTTTATAATAACAGGATTTCATTTGTCATGTGAATATTGCACTTTTTCTTTCTGAAACAGCTCTTGGGTTATTTTCTCACCAAATGACCAATTTAAAAAATATTTTGCTTTACAAATTGAAAGCATGCTGTATAAAAAAGTCAATTGAGAATGAAAAATATAGTTCTGTGGATATTAAACATCCACTTTTTTAACTCTTTATTTTCAGATGCCACTAAAGCAATAAATTAAACCACCCATACTTTCAATATTAAAAACATTCAAGTTTTTCAAATGAAAAATGTGAATACAATTGCACAAGTTAAGGTTTTGTAACTAACTGTGCAGAAAAATGAACACATACTTTTTAGTTCACACACAGCTACACTTAGTCAAGCATTGTCAAGCATTAAGTCAAACATTGCCTATGCAAGAATTAGATAGAAATGCTGACACAAGCATTATATTTGCAATAGTAAATTTTCATTTGAATAATATAAAGCAACATTCAGATAGCTCCAATAACAAAACTAATGTTGTAAGAGAAACTGGCTAAAGAATTTGAGACTACTAGCAATAAACAAGAACGTAATTCCAATGTTTTTAAATTTCAACCTGCCTATTCCTTCTAGGACATCGACACTTTTCCCACAGTGACCACCGTGCTTTTTCTTTGTCTTCATATTTTGAATGACGTGCAGCATAGACATCATCAGACAGATCTTCTGCCTAAGTATTAGAATACTAAGATTATAAATCTTATTTAATGAATGAGAACAGTCTTCTCACAAAACAGTTATGGATTCAGCACTCTAAAAATATACTGTACAAATGTACAGTGTAATTCATTTTTACTAAACATGGAAAAAAACTGTAGAATAATCCTAAAACCACATACAAGTAGAAATGGCTCTTAAGAACGTTATAGTTAATACACAAGAAACCCATTTTAGGATTGAGCATTGGTGGGAATCTGGGTCAAATATAAGAGTGAACAATACATAGGTACTTTGTTTTATTTTTTTCCCCATCTACCAACACAGCCTCTCTTTTCAGATACTCCCATCAGTTTACATGAATGAATACACACCTAGCCTGCTCCATGCTTGTTTTTAAAGACCTAAATGGACTGGAACTTTTTCTCTTACTCTGATAAAATGGCAAAATAAAAATAATAAAATGTTGCTATTTCTCTTCCATGGAGATGGAAGGTTTGCTCCTCTATGTCTTATTAGCCCACCTATTAATTTGATGACAGCCAATGTTATGACAATAATATCCTTCTGGACTGTTGGTGACAGTAGAGAGTTGGAGGTATTATGGAGATTCCACGTGGTGATTGGTGAAGAGAGAAAGACTCCAATATGGTATATCACAAATTCAGGGATTACCCCTATGTTATTCAATATTTACATGAAATATGATACAATTAAAATTGCCCTAAACTCAGACTTTCATTTCTGTCATGGTCGTGGATGGTTGCTTCTGAGACGGGCTTGTCCCTGGCGACTGGTTTTCTGCCCGTTGGTGGGCTCTACAGAGCTGAAGGCTGCCTTGCAGGGCTGACCGACCTAACGGGTGCATTTCTGGGTCAAGAGGGGTGGTGGTAATCGCCCCAAATTGCCCAGATAAGTCCTAGGAGACGCGGGTCAGGAAGCGGCATTCCGGCCGCCATTGCCAGTGATCACAGACCGGAGAGATAATTTTCCGATATACATCTTGCTGATCTGGCATGAGACAATGTTTCCATTGAGCTGTCAGTCGGGCTGCCAGTCCTGCGGCGAGGACTTTCTCCAGTTCATTCAACAAAAAGCCAGAAGGAGAGTGGGGTGGCTTTCCCCCCTCCTTTGAAACAAGCGGTGGTCTAAGTGCCTTCCCTTCCTTCTCTGGTGACAGGAGAAGGAGGAGGAGATGGAATAAAAATTAATTATTTTATATTTTACCTTGTGGCACTGTGGATTAAATTTTGAAATGGAACTGTTTTTTAAGTTGGAGTTATTGGCTCCAGCAGTAGTCCCCCCCCTCCCCAGAGTAGAAAGTGAAGGGAGGGGTTGACTCTCAAGCTCTCAAAGTGGAACTTTTACTTTTTTTATTTTGGACTCCTTGACTCATCTCCCTGATGAACCAGCAAGAAAGGGAAACAACCTTGGGCTTATCAAGCTGTTTTGGCGAACTTGGAAAATTAGCTTAATGCCTGGATTCTATCCATGAGAAAGTATACAGCTGCAAGATCCAGCTTTCCCTGAAACCTGGGAGATAAAATCCTCTTGGCATGCTTAGAGTTCTCATTCCTGGAAAGAAACCTTCTGAATAAAGGGGAAAAAAGTAGATTGGACAATTGACCTTCTCCTAATTTGTGGAGTTTAATTGCTATTTTGCTCTGTGACTGTTCACATATACCTGTTCAGATTCATCTTAAGAAAAACTCTGTTGACTGTCTGCAGAACAAATTTGCTGAGTCAGAATTGGTGACAATGCCCTCGAAACAAAAAACAACAACAACCCTGCCTCAGCACCAGCCTCTGCCACCACCAATTCAGCTGGACAGAAGTCAGAAGCTGCATGTTTACAGCAAGAAAAGATGGATTCAACCTCCAAAGAAACCCAAGTGATTCTACAAGCAATAACATATTTGAAACAAGGAATGGCTGATATGAAAGAGGACATGGTTAAAGGCTTTGCAGAAGTCAAACAAGAATTAAAGAATGTAAAGCAGACTAAATCAGAAAACAAACAGAGAATAGGGGAGATGGAGAATAGAGCAGAGAAGACAGATCAAAAAATTGAAACTTTACAGAAAGAATGAGAAATTGGAAAACTTGATGGTTAACAGTGAAATGGAGAGATTGTCTTCCTATTTGAGATTTCAAAATGTAATTGAGGAAACGGGGAAGATCTAAAAGATATGATGTGTCAAATACTAGCAGATTTAATAGGTATTGGAAGAAATAAGATGTTGTGGGACATTGATCAGATTTATAGAGTGAATTCATCTATGCAAGAATAAACAATGTCCCAAGAGAAATCCATATAAAAATCCTTAGAAGATCCATAAGGGATGAGATCCTCAGAGCGCTATGGGGAAAATCTCAGGTTTAAGGGAAGGGAACTTGCAGTGTTAAAACAAATTCCAATAAAAGTTAGCGTCTACAAGGAAATACCAAGAAATTTTAACTAAGAAATTGTTTGCCCAGAGTGTTATGTTTAGGTGGTTGATGCCTGAAGGTCTATTAATATTCTGGGAGGAGGAAAATATAAATTAATAGTAATGAAGCGGAAGCATTTTACAATGAACATAAACTCCGAGAGGGAGAGGATCTGCCATCAGGGGGGAGAAGAGAGTAAGGTAAATTTAGAGAGAGGAAGAGAGAAAATTTCAATGCCTGTTCCTGAAGACATGGGGAGGCTAAGATCGCAAGATAAATAATCCCCACTACTATGTATGCGAAATACCACTGACTGACTGACTCACTCACTCACTCACTCATCACGAGATCTCCAAAACTATTGCATCTACAGACATGAAAATTGGCATACCTCTTCCACTTGGTATGTACATGCTCACTAAGAAAGGATTTTTGAAAATATTAAGTTTAAGCTGAGATATTTCAATTTTTCTGTCTAATCAATGGTGTGCTTTATGCAAATAACACCACAGCCCCGCCTTAGCTTAAAGAAAAAAAACCCACAAACTTGGCCACGAAGTCATAGCAAAGGCTGAACAGCTGATTCGTTGAGGCTGGTTGGGTGATGATGCAATGGTCATTAGCCAATCAGCCTCAACCAATCATCTGTTCGGCTGGGGAAGGCCATTCAAACGGCCGGCTGTGCTATTGCGGCTGCGTGCCGGCCAGCAGGAGATGAGAATACAGGAGATGTGTGCCGCCGCCCAATCCAGGCCCCCTCCTCTCCCCCCCTCACCGAAATGAAGATATGGCTGCAGAGGCCTTGGAGGTGGTCTCAGCGGCGCAAGCCGCCAAGCCGCCACCCAATCCAGGCCCCCTCCTCTCCACCCCTCGCCGAAATGAAGATATGGCTGCGGAGGCCTTGGAGGTGGTCTTGGCAGCACAAGCCGCCAAGCTGCCGCCCAATCCAGGCCCCTTCCTCCCCCCCGCCGGAATAAAGGCTCCGCTTACCTTCCAGGAGGTGAGGGGAGGAAGCGGAGAGCAGCAGCAGCGGTTGCTCAGCTTTCCGGGCTCGCCTGCTCCCACTTTGGTGCCACCCATTTCAAACGGGCCAATCAGTGCCAAGCTCAAAAGTGAGCAGAGCCAGCTGCAAGGACGCTTTCCTCGCTTTTGAGCCCAGCGCCGATTGGGCGGCTCCAAAGGGGAGGAAGCGAGCCCGGCAAGCCGAGCGGCCACTGCTGCTGCTCTCCGCTTCCTCCCCTCCCCTCCGGAGTGTCCTCTCCCCACTCCACTTCTCCCAGGGGAAGTGGCTGGATGGAGTGGCTGCCTCACCCAGCTTGCCCACCAAACCTTCCGCCCCTTCCCTCCAAACTTCTGCGCGGGACTCAAAGATCCACCCTGACTATCTTCGCTGGGAACCCACTGAGGACAGAATCCCT
>JANHFP010000866.1:362835-373279 GCA_032468135.1 Calamaria suluensis | reverse complement strand
CAAGCCCGGCTTCTTCAGGAGAGGGCGCACCACCGCCTTTTTAAGGGCAGTGGGAAATGCTCCCTCCCCCAAAGAAGTGTTGGTAACCCTCTAGAGCCAGCCCCCCGCCACTTCCCCGGACGCAACCAGCAACCAGGAGGGACGGGTCCAGTAGGCATGTGGTGGCATTCAGAGACCTCAGCAGCCTATCCAAGTCTCTGGTGTCAATAGGGTCAAACTCAACCCAGCTATTATTTCCAAGAGCTGTACCACTCACCTCTCCAGGGAGTTCAATTCTGGGGGGTAAGTCACCCTGGATCTGGTCGATTTTCTCCAGCAGGAACGAGGCAAATTCCTCCACTTTACCCTGCAAGGCGTCAGCATCCGGCCTCCCATCCAAGAGACCAGGTGATCCTAAACAGTGCGGAGGGCCTATTCTCTGCGGATGCGATGAGGGCGGCGATATAATTTGATCTCGCCATCTCTATTGCCACCAGGTAGGACTTAATATATGTCCTAACCTGTGTTTGATCGGATTTGGCATGGGTGACCCTCCAGATGCGCTCTAGGCGTCTTTTCTGGCGTTTCATGTCCCGAAGCTCCTCCGAAAACCACGAAGCTGGTCGGGACCCACGCCAGATTAGAGGCCTCATTGGCACGACTCGATCCAAGGCTGCAGAGACTTCAGAGGCTTATATGACACAAAGCTTCTTGTGAATAATGATGACATAATTATTAAAGCTCAGAATGGAGAAAAAAGAAAGGAGATAAGATTCACATTTGCTGCTTATTAAAAAAACAAAATGGAGAAAATTCTGAATGACCCAAAAGAGGAGGAAAGAAAGGAAAATAGTTGTAGCAAAGCAGCTAACAGTGAAAACACAAAGACAATTTTTGGGATGACAGGTGGTATGAAAAATCTATTCATGTATTTAACATATGTATATGTTACTTATCATACCATATACAACATTAAATAGTTGAACTTTCTTTTTAAATTATAATAAAACACATAAAATAATATATCTTTTATGTCAAATGTCAAGGCTGGGAAGGAAAAGCAGGGGAAATGCTGTGTTTGTGGGTTTTCTGTGTCTGCGAAGTGATCCAACCAGTTTGCCTGTTTGTAAAATGGATGTGTTAAAACTGATCACACCAACTACAGGAATAATTTTATAAATGGGCACATTTCCCACATCAGGTATTATGATGTGATGGTAACCACAAGATCCAAAATTCTACTGATCCCATGATATCTACAATATTTAATTATAGAACACCAATATAACACAGATGTTAAAGAACTACATAAAATAGCTGATATAAAATTAAAATAGGCATAAAATTAAAGTTGAAAGTAACAAAGAGGCCATAAAGTTGTATATAAAGGGAACATATTACCGGAAAACTTAACTGTAAAAAAAACCATGAGCTTGCTGCTCACACTGTATGAGGTAAGCTGACTGGAAAAGTAAAAGATTCCTGAAGTATTTATGTTCAGTTTGTTCAACTAAGCTGCTTTACTAACGAAACAAAAAAAGAGTAACTTACTTTGCAATTGGGTACTCCCACATATATCCCCATCCTCCATGAAGCTGCACACACTGAGTAGCCACATTATTTTGGAGATCAGAAGCCCTTAAAGCATAGATAAATAATTTTCAAAACTATTTGAATTGTTATAGCAAAAAAACTAGTTGAAATTATAACTTCTATTTATCTATAGCTGCATTATTTTGACAAAAATGCACAAGACGTTTAGCTGGTCTTCAAGTCGGGTGTGCAGACCTATGCCTGCTAATTCATGTATGTCCATGCATGTGCATGTCCGTACATGCATCCCCACATGTGCATATCTGCACACACATACTGTGTGCATGTCCGAACAGCCGCACATTTGAGTGCACTTGAACCTTTAAGTTTGGGTAGGCGCACATGTGCAATTTGGGCACTCCAGTGCCTTAAAGGTTCACCATCACTGATATATACAATTCAAAGTCTCATTTTGGTAATGGCAATTGAAGACAAGGGTTTTAAATGCAGGTTTAAATTTAACAAGATGTTCATTATATATAAATGCTCAATGCAAACAATTTAATGCCTTATCTTCTACTGAAAATGTTTTCTACATCTAAATTGATGTAGTATGGAAAAATCATCTGTACCATGAGAATTTTCTATTCAGTAATTAAATAGTTATTACAGCATTATATGAATATAACTAAAATCAAATTTAAGAAAATATTTTAAAGATTACATTGGAGAGCAAGATAAGCATGTCATGAATGGCAATACCCAAAATAGGTACAACCATAAATAAGCAGGTACAACCATAAATAAGCATTCTGCACATTGCTGGAAATACTACCAAATAGGTATGTACAACTGCAAATACATGTATGGTTTCCTTTTATTAAAGCTAAATATAATTTCTGTTTCAGTCCAGTATTATTTTATATTACTGGATATTTCTCATGTGGACTTTAATCTTTGGGTTTATTTTACTAATTTTCGTAACAGACAAACATTTCAAGAAAATGTGATCTGCTCTTTCTCCTAATTTTACAGGCAGTCCTTGACTTACAACCATGACGGGGCTCAAAATTTCTGTTCTTAAGTGAGACATTTGTTAACTGAATTTTGTCCCATTTTATGACCTTTCTTGCCACAATTGTTAAATGAATCACTGTAATTATTAAGTTAGTAACATAGTTAAGTGAAAGTGATTTTTCCATTGACTTTGCTTATCCAAAGGCTGCAAAAGGTGATCATGTGACCCTACTGCAACCATCATAAACATGAACCAGTTGCCAAGAATCTGAATTTTGATCACATGACCATGGGGATGCTGCAACAGTCATAAGTATGAAAACCAGTCATAAGTTCCAGTTTTTCAGTGCCATTGTAATTTTGAAGAGTTACTAAATGAACTGTTGTAAATCAAGAACTAACTGTATCTTACTTCTTTTACCCATGCAGTTAATTTAATCTGTATTCACTTGGATGTTTTCACTTTGGTGAAACATATGTTAATATGTTACATATGCCCCGCACGCAGCATCACCCACCTGCCAGATGATGACAGGGCTGGAGCCAAGGCCTATTCCCACCAGCAGCCGGGTGATGCTGCGCATGGGGCATTGAGCTGCTATTGGCCCCGTGGCTCTTTACCAGTGTCCAGCCCAGTGAGGAAGTGCATGCCTCGCCTCTGAGCTCAGGGAAGCGAGGGGGAGTGACAGCACCTTCCCTGCTCAGCCTCAAAAAAGTGTTCAGTTGCTGCCAGAGGTTTGGGTGACATCATGTTGGCCACAGCCACATGGTCACATGACCACCAAGCCACGCCCACAGAACTGGTGGCAACAGGTTTTAGATTTTACCCCTGAGTGAAAGCAATAAAATACAACTGAAAATAGAGTAACCTATTTGAATTTTTGGCACAATTTATTTGTCCTACAATTTTTGAGTATAATATGAGATTATTTTTATTGACACTATTCAGATTTAGAGCACATATATATGACATTAAGTTCTTATTTAATAGACATACCAGTATTTGGCCATTGAAGCAGTAGCAGAATCCAGGCATTTCCGTGAATGAAGATCAATACAATTATCCAAAAATGTCCGACTTACACAAATCTGTGTTTTCAATTCTGCTAACTTGTGTTGCACAGTCTTCCAATTGGAAAAGATATGTGTTATCTTTCAATACTTGCCACACATTATGAACATCTCAATTATATTTCCATAATAGTTGCCAATATTTTCCAAAAAATACTTTATGTTAAAAGGCAGTGTCCATAGAAATTCTCCAAAATTTAAAATGTATTCACTGGCCCAAAACAAACTAACACTTTAATCTCATTGAAATTAGGTAAAAAAACTTTTTAAGCCTTAATATTTAGAGGTAGTCCTCGACAATTGAGCCCAAAATTTTCATTGCTAAGCAAGAAAGTTAAGTGAGTTTGGCCTATTTTACAATCTTTTTTGTCAGAGTTATTAAGTGAATTGCTGTAATTTTTAAACTAGTAGCACAGTGTTAAATGAATCTGGCTTCCCCATTGACTTTGCTTGTCAGGTCATAAAAGTTGATCACATGACCCTGGACACTGCAACCATCATAAATACATGCCTGTGACCAAGCAATTTTGAACAAGTGACCATGGAAATGCTGCAAAGGTCATGTGGAAAACAATAAGTCACTTTTTTCAGTGCCATTGTGACGTTGATCGGTCATTAAATCAAGGACTTGTATCTGGTAGGGAGTGGAACCCCACCACAATTCTTTCTGACTTTAGAAGGTACAGTATTAGTTATATATTGGACTGTGAAAGGATATTTGTCAAAGTTCTGACAGATGCCCTAATTAACTCATGAGTCTCAAACCAAGTTTCAAAAGAAATCCATTTATTTATTAGGAGCAGCATGTAGGCATCTACTCGAGTGAGGTCTACTCTTCTGCATGTAATTTACGGCTGAACTTAGGCCCTGTTTCCCCCCTCCTTTCAGTCTGTTTTTGGTAATCTGAGATCCAACCTTGGAAGAAGGTATGTATGGAATGTGTTCTCCCCTTGCTGCTCATGGCAACTCCAGAGCAGACTAGAAATGCTTTGTGAGTTGACAATGTTATCTCTATGAAGACTCTTTTTGGTAATAATAATGCATATTTTTCAGAATTCTAGTTTAACTTTAGTTTAACAACACAAACTTTTATAACTGTAAATTTTAACCAGGGCAGTAAAACTGATCATGAACAGAAGCATTTTATATCTAATTATTCTTGACATGTACATCGGCTTTGTACCTAGAAAGAACATCAGTGTTTATTTTTCTTTTTTCCTATTATACTCATAATTAATTTCATATGAATAGCAATTTTACACAGTTCATTTTTCCCCTATCTCTGCTTTTGTCTACCATCCAACTCCCCTCTAGTATTGTATTGTCATGCATCTCTCTGCTCAGTCCCATCTCCTCTTCCAAATTGTCCCGACCAGCAATTCTCATTGTCTCCCAATCTGTTTCCTATTTAATATTTAATATACATTCTTCCCTCCAGCAGGTTCACCAAAAAGTGATAATTCAATTTTCTTTTGAAAGGTATTTTTACTGAGCATGTTTCAAAAGGAAGTGCAGCTGCCTCCCATATTCATTTCCCCAAAGAACACCTCAGGAGTGTGTAAAAACTACTAATTATTTCTGCAATTGGATTTCTTCTGCTTTTCTGAGACAGGAATTTGTAAAAGAAGTAAGTCCACAGACATATTGATATTATAAACTGGCTTAAAGTCTTTTTTCAATCCCTAAGAAATCTAGAAATGAAAATTTTATTATGCAGAATTATAAACACAGAATTCCAATTACCTCAACAATTACCTCAACAATACCCAGCACCAGGATGTAATTAAGACAGGCTTGCAAAGAAAGGATATAATTGTGGTTTTCAACCTCCTTTCAAAATATTTGCAATCCATCTATTTATTTTTTAACTGTTAGCCTAATGCATAAGAATCAGATATAACAATGCACTTCCTAGGAACATTTCTTTCTTTAAGTGATAAACTGAGAAACTTCAGAAAGTCTCCAACTCACTTTCTAAAAAAACAAAAAGGTGGATAAAATCTGCATATCTGGAACAACAACAAAAAAAGCCTTTGGAGTCCTAGAAACCCTAAGGCCAAATAGTGGCCCTCAGCTAGAAATCAAAATAAAGATTTCTGGATGTAGATTATTTACCAGATGACCAGGCAACCAGGTCTGCACTCCTAGTGAAAACAACAAAAGGATTTCAAATTAAAAAGTATTACTGAGGAAACAAATATTCTCAAGTTCTCACCTGTAAATGTGAAATTGTTTTCCCAAAAGCTTTTCGTTGTTTAACATAGTTTCTTGTTTCTTCAAACATGAATTCACAGCTAGCAATTGCAATATCACCAATCAAGAGCCTTTCCTTGAGACATAAGGGCCAAAAGACATTTTCAAACACGTTCATTATTAAATGGAAAAAATATCATTATTTCTATAAAGATTCATCAGTTAGATATATCTCTTCCTTGTCTTTGTATCTCTGGCTTTAAAAACCTTTCTGGTTTATAAAGATGTATATAGGTCTAAATCACCCTTATAATTAGATCTACTGTAGATCTGTTTTGAGTACACTTTTGTGTCTTGTATGTTAAATGTAAGACAGGGGAAAGAAAAGCTCTCAAATAATTTGACTTTCCCCAGTGGCAACTGTTATATTTAATATTCTGGCCTGTATCATTAACATACATTTTATGCAGGGTAAAATATTCCTCCAACTTCCATTTTATTAGAGGAGTCATATTGGCACATCTGGGAAAACCTGAATCTGAAAACCCCCGGGTTTTCCCCACCCAAACGAAAGCCAAAGTCCCTTCCCCTGCACCTACATGTCCATCACTTGGTGTAATCAATCCACTGAGAGCTGGCTACTCAGGAGAAGCGTGTCTTGCCCATCTTCAAAACGCACAACTGAGAAATGAGACTTGAAGACACGCTGTGGGGAGGGACATTTGTTGGGGACAAACCAGGGGCAAAATTTTAAAAATTTCCTACAGGTTCTGTGGGCGTGGCTTGGGGTATCATGTGACTAAGTGGATGTGTTCCCGGAGCAAGCCGCTCCCCTTCTTAAACGCACCACACATTTAAGAAGGGGAGCAAGCAGCTCACTCCGGTAACTTTTGCTACAAAGGAGCCTGCACCGCTGCATCTTTCAGCACAAGAAGAGCCTCTAGGGCAGGCACACCGAAAAAAAGAGTGCGGCTGCAGGCTCCTTTGTAGAAGCCAGAAGCACCAAGAAGCCGGAAGCACTGAGTGAGCCGGAAGGTGCAATATGGGCCAGAAGGTGTGAGCAGCTGACCGGGCAACTCAGAGTGGGTGGGACCACCAAGGATGATTGCCACCAGTTCAGCGAACCAATGGCAATCATTGCTACCGGTTCTACTGAACCAGTCCGAACCAGGAGGATTTCACCCCTGGAACAAACACTGAGTTCCTGAAGTATTAAGTGCTGACGTTTGAACTTTCCAAGAGTCTTTGCATTCTTTCTGGTTAATTAACTGGATTCTTTGCTTCCTGAACTCCTTGATTTGCCCTGCTGGATTTATTGCTGTGCAGCCTTGGGTACACAGCACTGGGCTGGATTATTTGCAGCCAGAGGCTGCTTGAAATGTGTGTGTGTGTCTTTCTCATCCTTTTGCTCTGGGACTTGCCAGAAAAGTGGGAGCATTTGGGGAAATTTGGAACAATAAAAGGGCAGTTTGAACTGCCAGCTACCTGTGTTATCTCTGTGCTGTCTCTCAGGTCATCACATCAACACGCTTGAGGTGTACAAAATATGTGTCAGCTTTGTACTTTGACTCTCTACCTAATGCTACTGTGTAAATGTATATAAACCTCTTGAACGGTTGAATATGGTTGGTATTCTAAATGAAAACATGAATCATATTCAGAAAATAATATTCCCAAAGGAAAGATTCAGACAGAAATACTCAAAAAATACTTCCAGTACAGGTAGTCTTCGTGTTACGAATGTAATGGAGCCTACCCAATTGATTCACAATCCAAGGATTTGTGGGAGTGAATCTCATACCTTGAATGGGATCACTCCTTTCGCTCATATATTCACTAATCAAATGCAAGGCTCGTTAAGTGCACATGAGGTATCATGGGGTGGGGAAGGCCATGGGAAGGAGCCTAGTGATGTGACAGGCCACCTGCCTAAGACAACCCAAGGCTTCCCATGATCTACTGAAGTACCTCATGCTCTCCACAATAATTTCTCTCCCCTCCCATCCTGCCATGCCTGGTCACTTACCTTGTGAACAACTAGCAAGCAGTATCCACTCCAGCCACTCAGCTGCATGCGCCCCTCTTCAGTTCTGTTTGGGACTCCTCAGGCCTTCCTGGCACATTGCCAGCCAAAATGGACCTTCTGAGGCTGGATCCAATGTTCCATTTGGATCTTCCCCGGTCTGTTGCAGGTCAAAATGGAGCTTCGGGAAGGGGGGGGGAAACGGCACGGATCCATCCCTCCGATGCTCCATTCAGGCCTCCACAGGCATTGCCGGGCATGTTGCTGGCTAAAATGGAGCTTCCAGGCGGTGGATCCACCCCTCCAATGCTCCATTCACGCCTCCATCTGGAATGGGCTCGGAGAGGCCCATGAAAGCCCAAATAGAGGGGCGAAGTTTTCCCTTGAAATCTCCATTTTGGCCTACAACAGGCCAGGGGACGCCTGAACAGAGCATGGAAGCTCCATTTTGGCGGGCAATGTTGAGAAAGAATATTGCAGAGCCTCTGGTTGTTCATAAGGGCGAACAACTGCATGGCACTGCAAAATTTGTAATTTTGGGACTTGTTCACAAATGCTAGGGTATGCTTATCAGTTCAACTTCGAACATTTACTAAGGGAATGCTCGTAACACAAGGATTATACCCCTCCCATGCAAAAAAATTATGAGACAGGAAAACAAAAACAGAATATAGAACAGGAATGAGATCTGATACTATGTATTTTAATATTATAATATCAACATTACTCAGTATGTTCCCCAATTTTTTTTCCTTATATGTTAAAAGCCCAAGCCTTGAAAGAGAAAATAACAATGCAATTCTGGGTGCAAGATTTCCACCCTGAAATCTCAGTGTGGTTCCATGTCTGTCTTACCTGAGGAAGCTCTGACATTAGATAATAAAAGCCTTTGTTCTCCTGGCCAAGTAGCGCACTGGCAGGCAAGCGGACATCTTCAAAAAACAGCTCAGCCGTGTCCTAATTTTAAATAATAAAGTCACAAATTTCCCAGTGTTCCTTAAGCCCTGTATTATAATGCTTCTCTTTTAAAGAAGTGTTATGGGCCCACAAATGCATTAAAATGGATGCAGGATACTATTTACCAAAATGATTTCCTTCCATAGCCAAATTCCAAGATCTAAATATTATTAGTGGAAATCAATCTTTGTATTTATTCTGTTGACTTGTAATGAAGGGTGCAAAAATTCATAGATAAGGCATAGAAGATGGGAGGCAATTATTTCTGCAGCTTTGCTTTATTTCCCCAGAAGCACAAGCCCTTGCCCTCCACCTCTGAGTAATATAATCCCCTTTTTGAGTGCACTCACTCTCCCTTCCCCTCTCCCTTTCCTGTATTTGAATGTAGCAAAGCCAAATCTTCCTGCCACTGAATCCATCTGAGAAGTCTTGTTGGATTCCATAGCTTATTAAGAGAAAGCTCAAAGGCAGGCATTCAGTACGTGAAAAAGACTGTTATAGGAACTGTAACATTAGGACACCAACTCCTGCAGACATTTGCCAAATTTATCTAGCTTGCTATCTAATGCAATGATAATCAAAATATATTTCCATTGAGTTTACTACTCATACTTATTAGAGCAATTATATGGGACTCACCTGTGCTTTAAGTCCTATTTTTTCAAGCTTGCGTCCTTTAACAAAGCCTTTCATGCCATTTTCTACCAGGAAAAGGCTAATTCCGTGAGCAGGGGAACGGGCTTCACGGTTTGTAACAGCCACAACAATAACCAAATCAGACATCCAGCCATTTGTAATAAACACCTGCAGCAAATCAGAGAGATATACTTCAATTGTTTTATTGTAATTTGTTTTCTTGACTATTAACAACTGAATCCCCTAAAGTCATCCATTCCTTATCAGTTGTAAAACAATGTAAAACAATTAAGAAAAAAAACCCTTTCATATGAAACATCCACTCAGTTTTTCCTAATGAAATGTTACTTATATTCAAAAATCTCATAATGTGTTTCTGCTTTAGTTAAGCAATTAAGTATAATGATTAGTAACAACCAGACACATTTAGATTATTTAAATTCCATTGTCAAACTGCACTGGAACATACATCATCCTGGGATTTTCAGAATGACACCAACATTTTCCTGAAATAATTGTCTGAAGAAAAAACTGTCTTTCTGTTGATATACAATCTTATTGTCCACTCGCCTCCGCAGGCCTTCCAATAGAAACAGCACAAATAGTACACGTAGTGTCCTATGTCCTTCCTCATATGGGGCCACCAGAATTTCCATCTGATTAGGTGCAAGGTCTTTAGAAAGCCAAAATGTCCAGCATCTTTATCATCATGATGTATTCGCAAAACTAAGTCTTGTAACACAAGTGGAACATGTAAACGATTATTTATTTTAGCAAAATCGGGGAATGACCAAACGGCGAGGCTGCAGCGGGAGAAGTGGGCACGACGGGATCAGTCGCAAAGGGCGGTGCAGCCTCCGACTCGGGATAAAGTGACAGCAGTGCGGCCTGTGGAGGTGGAGGTTGAAGGGACGGAACCTGACGGACCGGATGAGGGCACGGACGAAGACGCGGGAGTGTGCGATGCCATGGTGAGTGGGGAGGTGTCACCATTTGTAATCCCAGTCCAGTTGATTAATGATGAGCAGGGGGTGT